>BTPG01000007.1:108931839-109106839 GCA_036245525.1 Semisulcospira habei | reverse complement strand
CGCACAGCGAAACCCCAGCGGACTCTCCCTCAAAACTTGGACGTAAAAGAGACAGATGTCTGTCTGCCAGCGAGAGGTTTTCAAGTATGTTGTCTTGAGCTCCGTAGCGAATCAACAGTCTTGCACATGAAACTTGAACGCAGGCGATTCCCTCCGTCCTAATATGTAGCGTTAACCCTTAAACCGCCGAGATGAACAAATTGAACAGCACCCAACTGCAAGAGGCATAGATCCTCATGAGCCCCCGCATTCGCGGGGGCTCATGAAGATCTATGCCTCTTGCTGAAACTACTTTGTATCCATGTTCGTGCGACGGGCTGAAAATCCCTGACTTTGAATTTACAACGATTTCCAAAACCCAGTCTGCGTCCACTGGCAGTGAAGGGGTTAACATTAAAAGCACAGAGCTTTGAAAACACTAGGCCGCATTGATTTTGCCCGAGGTGCAAGGTTGCCATGAGAATCTTTGTCTCTTGCAAGAAGTGATGAAAGGAAATTTTGTTGGCACTTAAGCGTAACAAGGTAACTGGGCTCAGATTGGTCAATAGCGTTAAAACAAATCAATTCGTTACAGTTTCTTTCATGCTGCGGAACTACCGTGAAGTGAGCTGATCTGTAGATTGCAGTTTGTAGATGGTAATCCACGAGAAAGCCCTTTTCTTTTACGATCACGCCCTGTGATGAAGACGCGATTAACGGAGTGCCTGACTGACGTAGCGCCGGGGCGCAGCGGTCCGGCCGTGGCGCAGCGGTAAAGCGCCTGCCAGCAATGCTGGAGTTGCGAGGTTTGATACAACGGCTCCGGTGTCGGACTTTTCTCCACTATAATGTCACTTTTAATTCGGGCGGACCGTTGTTGTTTTTTTTTTCTCCGGTTCTTCCTCCCACACGACTGGCATCAATTTCAGCCCACGTAATCACAGTTTCAAATACACTGAACGATTTAAATTTCCAAAAAACCTCAGTAGCTCGCTTGAGCTAGCACCACGTGAATGTCTTCAGTTTTTGTGTCAGTACAGTGTGTGAGTGAATGAGCGTGATTCACGTGAGCGTGCTTGTTGGGTTCAGTTCGCGGCGGCGCTTTGAGCCGATTGTCGTTTGGGATAAAGGGCCTATATAATGCGCTAATTTATTTTATTATCATTTAAGCTACCCTGCGTAGACATACAACTGTTAACGTCAACAGAAGCTGCGGATTGCAGTGGGAAGCTAGCAGCAACGTGAACCAATTTGTAGTTCAGCCCACCCTACTACACTCCACCTTCACACACACACACACACACACACACACACACACACACACACACACACACACACACACACACACACACACACACACACACACACACACACTATTAACCCCTTCCATCCGGCCAGTCGTCGCAGAAATCACGGTTAATTAATTCAACGCCAGCGTGGGAAATGAATACGAAGTGGTGTCAGCGAGTCCCAGATGGGGAAATGGATCCGAAGAGGTGTCAACAAGAGGCATAGATCTTCACGAGCCCCCGCAACTGCGGGGGCTCGTGAGGATATATGTCTCTTGCAAAGACATCTATATATAATGTCTCTTGCAGTGAGATCGTCTTCAGTCATGTTTTCTCGACAGTTAAAGAGGTTAGACCGCGCAGACACATGATTTCACTTTGTCGATCGGGTCTGTTGGCCCGTACCTGTCCGCCCATGCTGTTGTTGAAACTGATAGCGTGGGTGGATTATCTCAACACGGATGTTCACTTTAAATTAGTTATTTGTTTCCCCCGAAAAACCATTCAGCCCTAACAGGTACAGTAGAACCTGTGTAGGCGACCCGCCTGTCAAGGCGACAACCTCATCCCTCAGGAGGCCGCCACCGGGCCATTTTCGGCCCCCTTTGTCTTCTTTATGTTACTTAGGTGACTCGGTACAGTACATGTGAAAGGAGACCACCTCTCAAAGATGACCACTTTTTGATAGTAAATTGGGTGGTCGCCTTACAGAGGCTAGACTGTACACTGAACTTGAGATGAATCCACCATGACGGTTCAAGGGTGGTGCCAGAACAACTTGGCGCCTGTAGGCGCCAAGTTGTTCTGACATCACCCTTGAACTGTCATGGACGTTCTACCTCCTGTAATAGTATTTGTAGTTTCCTCTGACAACTGCTACCTGTGGGGTTTTCCGCACGAGGTGTGAAAGTGTTCATGGGACGGGAGAACAAAGTGATCAACTGACATTACAAACTGGGGTTGAAATTCAGGACCTGGATCAATGAAATAAACCATTTGTATGCCGGCCGCTGATTTTGCAACTTACGACTACACGAAAGACGAAAACTGTGACTGCCAGACTTATAAAATAAAAGTAACCAACAACCCTCCCCCCCCAAAAAAAAAAAAAAAAAAAAAAAAATATAAATAAATAAATAAATAAATAAAATAAAATAAATAAAAAATAAATAAATAAATAAATAAAAGTAAAAAATAACATAATAATAATAATAATAATAATAATAACAACAAATAAATAAATCAATAAATGAAAAAAAAAATTACAACAGCCACAACAACAACGCTTCGGAATAACAAAGACAGCTTTTTTTCTCTGCTTTTTATTTCTTCCCTTCCTTTTTTTTTTTAATTTTTTTTTTAAAGGATCCTGTGGAAAACGGGCACATAAAGAAGGGCAGAGAACTACTTTTCTCTTTTATGCTTCTTTCCTCTCCCGCTAAACCTTTTCACAAACCAACAGTCAATCAACCATTAAAACGACGGCCCGTCGTTTTGTTTACCATTTCATCAACTCAGCTCAGCATTACCAAAGTTTAACCCTTTTCATCCTGATACACCCATTGCTTGAAATAAATTTGATCATGATAGTTCAAGGGTGGTGCTAAAATAGCTTGGCGCCTTAGGCGCCAAGCTATTCTGGCAGCACCCTTGAACTAAAACTGTTGAACTGTCTTCTAATTTGTAATGTAGTCTTTATAGGACAATCAACATTTAAAACAAAAAAAATCAGCCTCAGGATGTAATGGGTTAAGCAGTAAACGTGAAAACTATCATGATGTATGACTCTAAACCTACCTAGTGAACAATTTGCTCAGGTGGCTTAAGCGTTAATATAAACTCATTCAGCCAGCAAGAGGAATAGATCTTCATGGGCACCCGCAGCTCATGAAATTTATTCCTCTTGCTGTCCACAATTATATCTATGTTGGTACTCATGATGAGGGGGCAAATACTGAGTCTAGGATTAGTCAGACGATATGCATAAGAGCCCACTCTGTCTGCAAGAGGCATAGATTCTTATGAGCCCCTTATTATTATGGCTCATTTACAGCAATATTGATGCTCATGATGTGAGGGTGGGGCGGGGGAGGGGGCGGGCGGGGATGGGGGGGTGGTGGAAGGTGAGATAAGGATGACATAGGGATCTGAGAGGGGGGGGGGTCTTCGAGGGGTTCCCTCCCTCCCCCCCCCCCCCCCCACCCCAATTTTATTTTTTTTAAATGCTATAACAAAGTCCCTTTTTTTAAAAGTTTGGACGCAAGGTCGGTCTAGCGTCGGGGAAGCCTTTTGTATCAGGTTGAAGGCCCCCAACAAAAAGTTGGAAACACCCCCCCTCGAAGTAACTGAGCCGCCCCTGGGGATCCGATGCTAGCTAGTCCTGTTTTGTGCCTTAGAATATATGAGCAGGACTCGATTCAACAGCGGTCCGACAGTTCAATTGAATGAAGAGGCGAGAGGCCTCCCCCCAGTTGGAAACCTTCTTCGGGCCCACGACGGCCGCAGTGGGCCCGGACACGCGGTCCTACTGCGGCTGTCGCGGGCCCGAGGACCTATGCTTACTGGGTCTCTTGGGGAACGAAATTGATAAGTGAGACATCGTTAACGGCTCTCCGCAAATGATCGGACAATGACTGAAGTGCTTTCAGCAGGACGGAGAGACAACCACTAACTACATGGTATCTTTTCCTTAGCTCATTCTACCCCAGACACACCACAGCAAGATAAAGATCGACCATTATAGTTCAAGGGTGATGCCAGAATAGCTTGGCGCTTATGGGCGCCAAGCTATTCTGGCATCACCCTTGAACTATTATGGTCGATCTGTGTCCTGCACTGCAACGCCATCTTCAGAGGACGACTTCAAAATTTGGGGATTTCGGTCTTGGGTTAGAACGAGTTAGGGGGAAAACGGTATAACGATAAGGAACAACAACAGCATAATTTCGAAACCTGATGGGCCCAGCCAATTTTACTCCGTCGGTAGACACAAACTACTGAAACAAAATACTCAGTAAACTTCCGATGTGACAAATCGCCAGGGGAGGCAATTTTTCTTGCAGTTGTATCCGAAGTTTGTTATAAGCGAAGGGATTTACATAGAACGAGTGCTGTGGAAACCTCTGGGGAAAAAAGTTGTTGCATCCGATTTTTGTTATATCCAACCTTGTTATAAGTGAAATATACTGAAAAGCAAAAGAAATGCGACATTTTGGGAATCATCGGTAACACAGGTGTTTCCGATAATCCCAAAAAGTTTCGCATTTCTTTATTTCTTTTTTCTAGACTGTTCTAGACTGTAGTAACTTTATCGGACAAAATCTTGAAATTAACATAAATTGCTAAATCTATAAAGAGCTTCCAACCCCAGCAAGCAAATGGTTCTCGTGTAGCGCCTACGTCGGTCCGACTCAGTCTTGTTCTGAGCACAGACACAAGAGGATTTTGTGGCAATACAGTTATGACCAACAGTTGACAAGCAGGGGGGGGGGGGGGGGGGGAGGGGGGGAGGGAAATCCTAGCTGGAAATCAAAATATCGATGGATTAGTTTGGGTAGCAATTTTCCCGTGTGTTTGTGCGGTACGGAGGCTATTTACATAAGGCCAAAAGTCAAGCAATCTACTGAACGACCAATTAGGGCAGTTCTTAACCCTTTAACTGTCCAGGCAGAGCGGGCGAACACCCAGCTGCAAGGGGCATTGATCCTCATGAGCCCCCACAGGCGCGGGGGCTCATGAGGATGTATGCCTCTTGCTAGCCCTGTTTTGTGCCTCGGACAGATCGGATTCTCAGAGACGCGTTGAATTTACAAACTTTTCAAAAACACAGCTTAACCCATTACATCCTGAGGCTGAATTAAAAAAAAAATTGCTTATTCTCCTATGAAGGCTACATTATAGACTAGAGGATAGGTCAGCCATTTCAGTTCAAGGCTGGTGCCAAAATAGCTTGGCGCCTCAGGCGCCAAGCTATTCTGGCACCACCCTTGAACTTACTACGCTGTCACCCTACCGGTATAGGCCGTCGACGAGAGACCTCACAACCTGTCGTGCTTCCTCGATTACTCAGGGTCCAGTCTGATGTCTGCTTGGAGTGACACCCTTGAACTATCATAGTCAAATTGATTTCAAGCAGTAGTGTATCAGGATGACTGAAAAGGGTTAAGGGACAGACAGTAAAGGGGCACTCAGATTTCCATTATGTTGTTAGCAAAGTGGTGTTCGACACTAGATCATCAGATTGGACTGAGTGTTTTAAGTACACACACTGATTAAAGTCACAGTAACCCAGTGTCGACTCCTCTCTCTCTCTTTATAGTCTCTCTCTCTTTAGTCTCTCTCTCTCTTATAGTCTCTCTCTCTTTACAGTCTCTCTCTCTCTCTCTTTATAGTCATCTCTCTCTCTCTCTCCTTCCAATCGCCGGAATTGCGGGAGATAACCAGTGTGTGTGTCTCTCTCTCACACACAAAACACGCGCGAAGGTGCGCATAGTAACTAACACTCTGTACACAAGCAGGATTGTGACACTGTGTGGCTGTGAATGAGGAGCACACTATAGGTCGTTTGACATCGGAGCGCACGTTTTTTCGCAAATAATTATATCCGCAAAGAACCACTTTTCTATAGAAATCTTAGAACAAATATCATTCAGTGACAGTGGACCTAATATGATTTACTGTTAAGAAACTCAAACAATGTGTCAGTTTTGCTGTACAGTCGTACAAATTCGAAATTTTTTGTGTGGATAAACTTGAAATAGATGATCTTACATCCCTAAATGTGCCCCATTTATATTAAGAAAATGTGCCCCATTTATATTAAGAAAGGTTCCTTTTATATTAGAAAGGTTCATTTTCACGTGAATTGGCCAAGTTTTGAAACCTCGTGAAACAGCGAAGACATACACTAAGTCTGCGTGCTTGACCTCAATATTGAAATCTGCCGGGGCTCTATTTAGGATATTGAAAATGGCTTGTTCTTGTCTTTTCACCAAAGTTTTACGACTGCGCAGCAAAATCGACAAAACATAATATGAGTGTAACCCAGATTCTTCAGAAAAAGATGATCCTTAATAAACACCCATTCCCTCTCTCTCAGAAAGTAATACCAAAAGGTTTTCCCAAACAGTTTAAAAAATATTTATTTTCACTATAACATCAATAATAGGATCAATTAACCGGTTGTATGGCAACACAAAAACATCAGCGACTCGGAGACAAAATAAGACACGAGAGAGCAGACTGACAGCAACCCGATCCGTGGACACTGTAATAAAAAAAAAAAAAAGAAATATAAGTGCCATAACATAAAACAAAGGCAATGTTTTTTTTCCCCATTACAAATATTCATACTAGAATATATAATTGAGCACACCGTGGGACCTAATACAAAACAGATCCTTCGATTTAGTAACCGCAAAACCCCTCACAGCAAAAACACAGTATATTAGGGCTATGTTATGCCTGTTTGATCTGGCCCGAGCAGCTCAAGCGCAACAAAGCTATACAAATCACCCTGCTTAAACTTATTCCATAAGTTTAATACATGTCGGTTAATACAACAGCCAGGCTACGCGCGATTGTATCATCCCAACACCAAGAAATCCACCCTTTAAGCCCCATTTCAGACTGCAGGTGTAAATCCAATTACAAACACTAATCAATATATAGCTCAAAGTAAAAACACCCAAGATATTACCAATTCCACAGATACATGTTGAGGCAAAGATACACATGGTTCTTGTACTATTAGAATCCAAGAATATCCCCTGCATTACAATATAATTCGCATAAAAAGAAACTCATCCTATACATTTAATGCAATCCCTAAATAAAGTCAACAATATTTCTTAATTAAAACACTTTACCAACCTGAATTAGCATCCGAGAGGTCAGTGCATGCTCTCTGTCCCCGCTCAAACAATAAAATGGCAGAGGAAGAGGAATTATCAAAAAGAAATTGCCACAACAGGAAGTAAAAAATCGGAACCAAAATAATTACTAAAATATTACAAACTACACCAAAACGTATTGTGGCAGTATTATTACAAGGTCATTTCCAAAACCAAAACTAAAAAATATGCTTGAGGAAAAAGGAAAATTTATTGGTCTCTGTCTAAAAAGGGAAAACAACAAGAACATTCTAATGTCAATCCACTAAGCTTACTTAAAATGAAATACAACTTATTAACCTATCACAGAGGTGATATAGGTTACATGAGTAAAATATTCCATATTAGGTCAATTGGCACTAAATGATATTTGTTTTTAAAGTGCCACAGAAAAATCTTTTTGTACGGAGACATTTGGTAAAAATGTTGTGCGCTCCGATGTCAAACGGTCTATACACGAGGAGCACACTACAAAACTGAATGAACACCAAACGCGGAGCGCCCCCGTGTGAAGACTGAGAGGAACCCTTTTGATACTGACTGGCGCGATACTTCTGGCGCAGAAACTTTTATGAGTCTCATTAACGAGATCAAACCTCTGTGCTGCGTCACGGCACAAAACTGACGAGCCTTTAAAACTTGAAGTAAACTGACTTACTAGAAAGTTCACCCTTCTTTGGCTGTCGCCGGGGTAGCGGTTTTCACTTGTCGCAATCGGATTCCTGCAGGGATCATCGCGACAAAAATGGCTACCCGACAGCCAAAGGCCGGCTGGAGGCTAGTTGTGTGTCCGTTCCAGGCTGATCAACCAACCAACCAACCGACCAACCAACAAACCAACGAACCATGCCGGCTATCGGACAAAAGCTGTTTATGGTTTAAGCCCCATGTAAATGCCGGCACTTGACCACCGGTGGCCGCATGCAAGAGGGCATTAAGGTGAACTAAACTTTGATCTCTGCCACTTCCACGTCCGTGCCACGCGGCAGTGCCGCTAGAACCGGCAAGCGCAAAACGAGCATCTAAGAGACGGAACCTATCTGCCACACCACCACTACCAGAGCTAAGAGCGCCGGTGTGAGAGAACTTGAAGTGAAATCTTCGGCCCTGACACGCCACACTACTGACTGAATTGAACAGGCACACGGAGCATAGGGTACCAATCAGTACTGACATGGAACCTCTCGGCCGCTTGCCACACTAATACCACTAGAATTTCAACACTGCGGAGTGAGTGACGAAACGAAGCGACAGTCTAAGACTGACGTGGAACGTTTCTGCCACGGTGGCCCGAGACTTTGATGTCCCCATCTGACTTGACTGAGCGGCCCATAAGGCGACAGACCAATAAAGTGTTCCGCAATTTTATCTCCCGGCCTCGTGATGTCTCAGCAGCGACTTGAGCTATTTCCGCTTCACAGCCAACTAAACTTGTATATCCCTCCGCTACCCCGCAGTAAGCAAAAAGGCCTCGAACCGACGTCGGCCGTCTTTGGCCCGCGCACGTCAGTGCGCGGGCCAAAGACGGCCGACGTCGTCTCGAGGGCCTTTTGCTTTGCATTGACGTGCGCGGGCCAAAGACGGCCGACGTCGTCTCGAGGGCCTTTTGCTTTGCATTGACGTGCGCGGGCCAAAGACGGCCGACGTCGTCTCGAGGGCCTTTTGCTTTGCATCTGTTTACGTTGTAGCAGGACACAGAAATGATCCTTGGCATTGATAGATGAACTGAGACAGTAAACATTACGCAAAATGTTTTGAAACAGCCGGAGACAACCCGCAAGCCAGACAGACAGCCAGCCAACCACCCAACCAACCAAACAAAAACTAAATCTCACCAACCAACCAACCAACCAACCAAACAGCTAACCAACGAACCAAAGAAGTTTATTCAGTTCAAACAACCAACGAACGAAACAACCAACCAACCAACCAGCTAAACAACCAACCAACCAAACTAACTAACCAACCCACCAATCAACCCACCAACCAACCAAACCAAACAACCAACCAAACAACAAGCCAACCCAACCAACCAACCAGCCTACCAATCAACTAAACACAGCACCAAACCAACCAACCAACCAACCCACCAACCAAACAACCAAAGAAGTTTCTTCAAACAACCAACCAACCAAACCATGACAGCAACATCAAAAACGTAGCATTCTCTCCTGAAGGCCGGGCAGTATTCCCGAATAGCTGGGCACCTACTCAGTGCCGGCCTTGCCGGCGGTGTCTTGGTCGATACGTCACCCGCAGCCGGTTGGCCCTGGCCGTGAAAGGACTAATTCTCCTGCGCAGGAGTCCCTCAATTAGGGAGCTGTCAGTTTTGATGGGAGCCATTCAGACCCATTCATGCAGAAGTCCCTTCCCTAGCCACGGACGATGCTGGCCGCGCTGGCACTGACTCTAACGCAGAAAGAGAGGAACAAATCCAAGCTATATTGGAAGGACAGAGAGCCAACCCCAGTGCGCAAAGGTCTTCGGGCCTACGACGGCTGCAGTTGGCCGCGCACGGCTGTGCGCGGGCTCACTGCGGCTGTCGTGGGCCCGCGGAAGACCTTTGCGCACTGGGGACCGTGCTCCACTGAAACTGATCAGTCTTGGTCCCCGGCCATTTCATGTGAATATTATTATTGGCCGAGACCTAATTTCTTGAGGTTACTACAGACCATGGCGCCAAACTTATCAGCCACTACTTTGTGAACTAAAATAGTCGATCCGTTACTCACAGTCCTTGCCGGTTGTGCCCCGATTTTGAAGCCGATTCCGATCCGATTGCGATCGGATGACGTCACATATACGATCCGATCGCAATCGGCTGGGAATCGGGTGTTTAGAAACGGCTCTATTTTTCCGATCCGAATCGGCCCCGATTGTAAGCTTCAACTGACCAATCAGAGGGCGGCGCGTCTCGCAAAACACGTCGTTTCAGTTTCAATGCAATGCGGGCGGAAGATCAGTCAACCACCTTCGTTGGTCGATGTTTCGCCCGCCTCAGTCTTCCCGAATATGATACAAAACTGCTGATAATGCAAGCACATCACCATCACTGTCCAAACTAGCAGCTATTTCGCTGAACAGGTACGACCTTGATCTTCGATTCAAACCGGTCGCCTAAACTGTGGTAAAGTCGGGGCAGAATGTCAGTGCACACGTTTTTGTAGTCCGGTGCGATCACACTCCGATTCGAAACTGCTCAAGAATCGGCCTCAAAATATCGGGCATGTGTGGCGGGGCCTTAAAATCTAAGGGGTGTATTTACTGGCATTGCCATCGTCCACGCTGAGAACACTGAATATTTCGTCATCAAAAAGGTGTTTCTGACACCGCGGTTGTCTCCCTCGATTCGCTACCGCCGATCAGCCACAAACAGTGTGTGCTATTTCTGTGCCGTCATCGTTTTTCTCAATTTCGTTTACATGATGTATACATCACAAACTACTATTTTCCTAGTAGCAACATGGCGTCCACTGCGGCCGTCGTAGGGCCGTGGATCTTGGTATTTCTCGTAATTTATCCGGCGATGTATCATGCCTGTTGGACTCAGGCAATACAGATTGTCACACACAGATGCCATCCAATTGATCAGTGGCTTCAAAGTAGAGACTGGGTTAATTTACTTTTAAAAAAAAAAGAAGAAAAAAAGAGAGAAACATAGACGGGTCGGTGCATTGAGACTGGGGGTGAAAAGGAAGTGTGAGTGTGTTGGGGGGGTGGGGGTTGGGTGGCGGGTGGGGGGTTAAATTCTCCATAGTTTCCCTACACTGAGACTTGTATGTCTGTAAAACGTTGATTCACGTCCGTGACTGCGATGATTGGCCAGAATGTCAGAGGCTTTTCCCGTGCTATTTTTTTTTAAACAATAAACAAAATACATTTTCCCTAGTAGAGGTGTGTGAAAACAAAGAATATTTACAGGCAAAGTTTGATATAAACCATACACGATTTTTACGAAAACTGTCAAGCAGGGAAAGCAGAACGACTAAAAATGGTCGGCATCACAGTTGAGGAAATTGCTTTGAGTGAACCCTTGACTGTGAAGGGAATTCCATCAGGTCAAAGTTTACCGACTTACAAACAAACTGTTTATTTTTTTCATGTGATAATGTTCATCGTTATTGTGATTATATTTCACACGTTCACTATAAATAACTTCATAGCCAAGTCATGTAAAAAATATAAAATGCTGCGCATTGACTTTCGGGGTCATATGAAAGGTCAACTTCAACCGACGTCATTTGTCGTTGAGTAAGCTGAGAAATGGCACGGTTATTTCGAAGCGAACAAAGCAGGCTAAATTCTCCATCGCAGAGCCAAAGGTACGATGCGTTCGCTCAAGTCCAGGCATACCGCATACCATCAGTTAGCCAAGCACCCTTCCCCACACTGACATAAATTTGACAAATTCGCCATCGAAATGAAGATTTTTTTTTATCTCTTCAATTTTTTCCCGATCATCCCATCCGTCACGAGGAGAACTCATTTTCTCAGTAATACGTTTCGTGACACGCGGGATCTTAGCGTCAACTGAACTGAAATCCCAAGCACCTCCTCCGGCGAACAGATATATGAACAAATGACAGCAACCAGTGTAAGCAAGAGGCAATAGATTCTCATGGGTCGCAGGGGCTCATGAGAATCTATGACTTTTGCATGTAAAGGGCTTGACATGCTATTCGGATCTTAAAGGTCTCCATTTCTGTCGTCTGTCAAATTATAAGACGATTGTTTTGTGGCTGACTAGTCATATGGGGCGATATTCATGAGGTGGGCAAATCTTTTGCATTATTTCATTCTCAGGAGCAAAAGGGCTTTGGACTTGTCTCCGGCTCTCCCGAAGAGATACTTACAGCTGAGTCACCTGAGACAGATCGACTGACTATAATAAATTGTTTATTTAAAAGTTCATTCTTGATTAGCTTGACGTCGAACCCTCCAGGTATCGTGTTAGCAGGAACTACCCTTGCTCGATCTCTGTGCCAGTTCATATCAGATCAGTTCAAACAAAGACAGTATATTGTAAATCGATCAAGATGGGATCTGTGCGTTCAGATAGCCCCATCCATCACTGAGAAGCCTTCCCAGAGTTCCTTTTCATATCCTGCCAATATTGGTATGGTTCACTATGAATCTCTCACGTCCTTTCAGCAATACTTACATGCAATTATGATTTTCTCGTCACATCATGTGTGCTAATCTGTAATTTTGGACCCCATGAAGGAAACAAAAACAAAACAAAAGGTTAAAAGAAACTGCAAGGCATGTACGTCCATAAATGTGATTAGCAAGATTTTCGATTTTTACAAAAAGTGGACTTTCATGTCTTTTGCTTCCACAGGGCAGTACCAGCTTTGTATTCTAGTGGTAATGTAATCTGGCGTCACATCTACCACTTCTAGTCTAGGCACACTGAAAGTCTTGTGTTATGCATAAAAGCAACAGAGCGTGTGTTGGCATGCATGGGCCTATTATTTCCCAGCATCTTCTAAACTGGTATGCATGCGAAATCAATAGCACTCTTGTCTTTCCTGATGCCACGAAAGATTCACGTCAAAACATTCAGCTTTCTACAGTCATGACAGCCTAACGACATTCTGCTCCAGGACCGAAATCCGCAAATTTTGAAGTTGCCTCATGAAGACTGTATTACATTTCTGGAAACAGATCGAGCGTGATAGTTCAAGGGTTGTGCCAGAATGGCTTGGCGCCCTTGGGCAAAAGGGCTTTGGACTTGTCTTGGGCGCCAAGCTATTCTGGCACAACCCTTGAACTATCACGCTCGGTCCATGTCTTGTTGTGGCGTGTCGGAGTTGAATGAGATAAGTCTAGGATTATATGCTAGACATTGACATGCATGATCCTTTTAGAGCTAAAAGCGCTTGATGCATATGATATTGTTTTGATGTTGTTGTCAAGCCTTCGTTTTTATCGTGTGCTCGCGTGCGATTTTGGATCTAAATAAAGTTTCATTCATTCGTTGAGAATCCGACGAATTAGTGAAACTTTATTTAGATCATATGTTCTCGGCTCTCTTATCTATCCCCCCCCCACCCCCACCCCCCCCTTCCACCCCCCCTCCCCCCCCCCCCCCACCACACACATACTCTATTTCTCTGAGCTGACACTAAAAGGGACACGTGGCCAAAACCACACGCAGCATGCAGATCAAACAACATCACTGACAAACTTATTGCTGTGCACGGGCCAACGGCGGCCGACGACGGTCGGCCCGATGGCCTTTTGCGGATTGGGCAGTATATCAATATCTGTCTGTCATATTGAAATGGTCACCGACTGAGCAGCGTAGAATCCACACTGGCTGGTGTCTCCCTCGATTCGCCACCGCCGGCTCATGGGCGGTAGGGAATCGCGGAGAGAGACAACCAGTGTGATTAGAATCACGATGCACAGGCTGAAGTAGATAGTGGGTCGACAATGACAGCTCATCATTGTTTGAACGGATGGTCGACTTGCGTACTCTTTCGATAGAAGACGAATTCAACCCTTACGGGCAAAAGACACTTTTTTAAAAAATCGTCTTATTTTAATGTATGCAAACCAAGGGGAGTCACAGCGCTGGACAGACAACAGTTAGATCCCCTGCCCCCGCCTATCAGGCACCCAATCGCCAGCCCACAGAGAAATACGCAGGTATAGAATAAGACGATCATTTCCATCCTCTAACGAATGGATCAGGTCTCTTATATAACCCATGTCTTTCTCCGGAACTTAGGAAGTGGGCAGGAGAAACATACATACACAAACATGAAGGTGCGCTACTATATGTGGTCGGGTAAATACCCTGATTTCCCACAGTAGATGCACAGAACATTACACAACAATGTAACGATACAAATTTGCCTCGAGTTATAGATACTCACAAACCAGATAGGTGAGGCTAGCGCTGGCAGAATTGTATGCAAACCAAGGGGAATCACAGCGCTGGACAGACAACAGTTAGATCCCCTGCCCCCGCCTATCAGGCACCCAATCGCCAGCCCACAGAGAAATACGCAGGTATAGAATAAGACGATCATTTCCATCCTCTAACGAATGGATCAGGTCTCTTATATAACCCATGTCTTTCTCCGGAACTTAGGAAGTGGGCAGGAGAAACATACATACACAAACATGAAGGTGCGCTACTATATGTGGTCGGGTAAATAATGTAATGTTCTGTGCATCTACTGTGGGAAATCAGGGTATTTACCCGACCACATATAGTAGCGCACCTTCATGTTTGTGTATGTATGTTTCTCCTGCCCACTTCCTAAGTTCCGGAGAAAGACATGGGTTATATAAGAGACCTGATCCATTCGTTAGAGGATGGAAATGATCGTCTTATTCTATACCTGCGTATTTCTCTGTGGGCTGGCGATTGGGTGCCTGATAGGCGGGGGCAGGGGATCTAACTGTTGTCTGTCCAGCGCTGTGATTCCCCTTGGTTTGCATACAATTCTGCCAGCGCTAGCCTCACCTATCTGGTTTGTGAGTATCTATAACTCGAGGCAAATTTGTATCGTTACATTGTTGTGTAATGTTCTGTGCATCTACTGTGGGAAATCAGGGTATTTACCCGACCACATATAGTAGCGCACCTTCATGTTTGTGTATGTATGTTTCTCCTGCCCACTTCCTAAGTTCCGGAGAAAGACATGGGTTATATAAGAGACCTGATCCATTCGTTAGAGGATGGAAATGATCGTCTTATTCTATACCTGCGTATTTCTCTGTGGCCGGCTGGCGATTGGGTGCCTGATAGGCGGGAGCAGGGGATCTAACTGTTGTCTGTCCAGCGCTGTGATTCCCCTTGGTTTGCATACAATTCTGCCAGCGCTAGCCTCACCTATCTGGTTTGTGAGTCTTATTTTAAGCCATTACATCCTGAGGCTGATTTTGTAAAGTGTACTTATTGTCCTAAGAAGGTTACATTACAGATTAGAAGGCAGATCAACTGTTTTAGTTCAAGGATGGTGCCCGCAGAATAGCTTGGCGCCTCAGGCGCCAAGCCGGCGGGCACCACCCTTGAACTTCTAAAACAGGCGCCAAGCTATTCTGCAGGCACCACCCTTGAACTATCAGTCACATTTATTTCAAGCAATGGGTGTATAGAAAGATAACGGTTAATACTCTTGCACGTGCAGCCGACTGGTTCTGTTTGTGGTACTGGTGGATGCTTGAAAAATCAGTGAGAGATCCATAGTAAACCAGACCAATGTTGGCACATACCAACAAGAAAAACTTCAGATGGGCCTGAAGCTCTATAGCCTAGTGATGGGCCTTTCCGAGCGCACAGATCCCATCTTGACCGAACTAAACTTAACTGCCTGCATGCTAGAGGGGGTTAACCCTTTGGCTGTCGGTAGCGCTTTTTGTCGAGGTGATTCCCGCGGGAATCACCTCGACAAAAAGCGCTACCGACAGCCAAAGGGTTAAGCCATCATCATGATCATAAGTAATCACGAAACCGGCACTGACGTCAGACCCCTGAGCGGACCGTCAACGATATCACATCGGCTAAACTAACGATCCTAATTTACCACGCAACGCTGCTCAGTCAGTGAAGTGTGCCCAGTGAGTGGCTTTAGTCTGAATAAATCACTGGAGCGGATCCAGTTTCAGGTTTAAAGACTGACGCCTGCCTTCGTCGGGGGGGGGGGGGGGGGTAACAGCAGCAGATTATGTGCGCGCGCTGGTCTCTGGTGACTACAGTTGGAGATTGGAGCTTTACGCCGTAAGTTTCAAAATCACTACACTACGGACCAGCGCACAACAAGCGTAGGCACAAAATACAGTGTGCTTGCCCTCTGTTCTAGTTACACCCTTGAATTATCAAGGACATTCTATCTACACTCCACTTTACTTACTTACTTACGCCTGTCACCCCTACCCGGGTATAGGCCGTCGACGAGAGACCTCCAGCAACTCCTGTCCTGTGCTTCTCCTTCGATTCTACTCCAGGTGGTTCCCAGTCTCTTGATGTCTGCTTGGAGGTCTCGACGCCAGGAGTTTCTCGGCCTACCTCTTTTCCTCTTTCCCTGGGGGTTCCATGACAATGCCTGCCTAGTGATACTGGAAGCTGGCTTTCTCAGACTGTGACCGATCCATCCCCATCTTCTTCGCCCAATTTCATTCTCTGCTGTTATCTGCTCTGTTCTCTCCCAGAGTCTGACGTTGCTGATCTTCTCTGGCCAGTGGATTTTCAAAATTCTTCTAAGGCAACTGTTCATGAAGGTCTGTACTCTGTTGACTGTGGTTTTTGTCAATCTCCAAGTCTCTGCTCCATATAGGAGAACTGCTTTTACATTGGAGTTGAAAATCCGGACAGTCTACTTTGCTTACAACAAAATCGGATATAACAATGTCACGAATATAAGAATAGTCGGTTATATAACAACACTGTTTAGAGGTACCGACAGCAAAGACTCTTCCTATTTCTACTTCGCTTATAATAAATAAATAATAATAAAATATATATACAACAAGAAAAATTGCGTCCCTTGAGATTTGTTATATACTGACGAGCAAAAGAAATGCGACATTTATGAAATCATCGGAAGCACTTTAGTATTTCCAATGATTCCAAACATGTCGCATTTCTCCTGTTAGTCAGTATGGTATCCGAAGTTGACTGCGGAATTTTTTTTTAGCGCCCTGGGTCTTCGCTGTTGCGATCAGGACTAACACGCTCTCTTCGTGAAGCGAGTTAAACCATTCAGCCCCGACGCACTACAGCAGGAGATGGATCGACCGTGATAATTCAAGGGTAGTGCCAGATTAGCTTGGCGCCGTCAGGCGCCAAGCTAATCTGGCACTACCCTTGAATTAACAAGGTAGATCCACCTCCTGCAACTGGTACAAAGTCGTTAGGCGACACCTCCAAAATTTGGGAAATGTGGCCGCGGGGTTCAAGGGGTTAACTCATTTGGGACGTGCTGCTACGCTGCATAATGCCGCGCAAGCGGACGCGGCACGTCTCGAATGCGTCAAAGGGGATAGACCTCCCTCAAGTCAGCCAGAGGCATACAGGTTCTCATGAGGCCCTGCTATCATTATTAGACCTGTCTGCGGCTTTTGACACGCTGGATCACGGGATTTTGTTTTAGGACGTCTACGCGTGTCTATTGGTATTTACGGTACAGCACTGTCATGGCTCAAGTCTTACCTTCTTGAAAGATATCAGTCTGTATGTGTGAATGGGATCATGTCTCAGCCTGTGCATTTGAAGTATGGTGTCCCACAAGGGTCTGTCTTGGGTCCTCTCAGGCTGTTCTCTCTTTACACTGAACCAGTTTCCCGAATCACCAGCCAGAATTGCTGTGAGTATAACAAGTGTGCTGATAACACTCAAATCTCTAAGTCTGAGTAACATGCAGACCATTGTCTCCAGTGTGGAGAAGTGTATAGTTGAAGTCAAAGACTGGATGACTTAAAGTTAAATGATGACAAAACAGAGAGCATGCTTGTTGGTACTCGAGCTAGAATACCAGTCTCCAGCAGTGATCACATTTCCATAGGTAGCCATGACATTTCTTTCAAATCTGATGTAAAAAAAATCTTGGTGTTTTCCTGGATTCGAGGTTATCGATGGAAAAACAGATTAGCCATCTTTGCTGCACTGCCTACCTGGAGCTCCGCAGAATAGGCGCGGTCAGATCCTTTCTGACAGAAAAGACTACTGCCCAGCTCGTATGCTCTCGCATTCTGTCCCGTCTAGATTACTGTAATTCCCTCCTTGCTGGTATATCATCTGATCAACTCACTCGCATTCAGCGTATCCAGAATAATGCATCTAGGTTAGTCCTTCGCAAAAAACGCACTGATCATGTCACACCACTTCTAAAGCATCTCCACTGGCTACCTGTCAAGCAGAGAATAGAGTACAAGCTGGCCACTTTGGCATACAAACACTATGACAATACACTTCCTGCATAGCTGTTCTTTTCCCTTGCCGCATCACACAATCCTAGTAGAAGTCTACTCTCAAGCTCACAGAAACTGCTTGTTCAGCCCAGAGTTAACCTCAAAACTGCTGGTGCACGTTTTTTCAGTTATCAGGCCCCTCACGTCTGGAACTCACTTCCACTGCATGTCCGTCTGTCCCCTACCGCCCTGATGACTTTCAAAACAAATTTGAAGACCCATCTCAGTAGCATATCAGGATTAGCTTAGACTGGATCTGCTGCCTGGAAATGTTGGCTGTTGTCCTATTTGTGTAGCCCAGATATGTTGATTGTGTGTGTGTGTGTGTGTGTGTGTGGTGTGTGTGTGTGTGTGTGTATGTGCGTATGTGTTTCGTGTTAGGAATGTGTCTACATAGTGAGAGTTAGTGTTTATTATTATTTTTTTTCCCCTTTTAAAATTATTTCTATGTGTTGTAAAGCGCTCCGAGCTTGCTGTCAGTGGGGAAGGGCGCTATATAAAAAAAAACCTGTGTATTATTATTATTATTATTATTATTATCATTTTTGCCTCATGCGGTTGAGCAGGCACGTCTGGCTAAGCCAGCGGTCTTGCAGACATAAAGACAGCGTGGCAGTGAATGTGGTTGATGGAGACCAACGTTGGCTTCCGTTCTTCTTTTAACCAGGTCACTGCTAAAGGGAAAAGTGAACGAGACCCATGTGCAAGAGGCATAGATCCTCACGAGCCCCCGCAGGTGCGGGGGCTCGTGAGGATCTATGCCTCTTGCTGACGCCCTCTTCATGTCCACGTTCTTTGTCCGGCTGGGACTGCTCGGTGAGGATCACTTTATCAAAGATTTCAGAGACAAAAACTCCCACCACTGGCAGTGAAGGGGTTACAACTTTTTTTCTCTCCATCAGTCAGTACGCACATTCTTCGACGGTCAGCTTAACCCCTTCGCTGATTTCGCGTCAGAAACCACCGCACACCGACCGAAATTCGCGCAAAGAACACGGCAGGTGCAAATGGGACAAAAATTGACACACACACACACACACCAAAAAAAAAAAAGAACACAGGACTGACAAGAGACATAAACCCTCGTGAGCCCCCGCGACTGCGGGGGCTCATGAGGGTTTCTCTTGCAGCTGGATATCTTTCGACTTTCCCCGGCAGTTAAGGGTTAAAATACTTAATACATACAGTTCATCAAAGTTAGTTAGTTATTGGGGTTTAACGCGGAGCAGGCGACTAAAGCCATCTCACGGCGGGAAGGGTAAAAGTCTGGTCAGCCAGATTATCCCTTATCATTCGGAATACACCAGTGTGTGAAATAAGTTTGAATAAAATAGTTCAAGGGTAGTGCCAGAATAGCTTGGCGCCTGTAGGCGCCAAGCTATTCTGTCACCACCCTTGAACTAAGCCATTGGTCTATATCCTTAGCTGTAAGTACTATAATGTAGCTTGCATATGGCAGTGTACAAATTTGAAGCTTTTAGCCTCAGTATGATATGGGTTAAGAGAAAGGTCTTGAAATATGATGTAAATACAGTTAAAACATATTCATAGCTAAAACGTCGCGCAGGTCAATCGTACATGTCTACAGACGTTGGAAGTTAATAACAGCAGTCAGATTTACATAGACTACAGAGACTTACATTTTTGTAAAACAAATACGCTACATTTCAACATGGGACCTTTGATTTAATTACCTTCACCATAACTTTGTTCCTTGTTACCAGCCTACAGGAGTGTTACATTTAAAGAAACTTTTAAAAAAAAGTAATGATATGTCTTTTTTGCATTCCATTATATAAAACTAAATTTGCAAATAATCCAACAAGGCAAATCGCCGAAGTAAAACTGACGTTAAATATGCACGGAAAGAATCGATGAATACATGGAAGGATTTCTGTTTTAAAAGTCAATACAATATTTCGGAATCTGAAAACTCAAGGAGACAGATATGTAATGGCGGGGTGCAGGGTGAAGGCATAAATAATTCCATCATGCTCCTTTAATCAAAGTCTCGTGACTTGCTTGTGCCGGCAATGAAATGATTGGCTATTGATCAGCACACGCGGGGGACGTGCTAGGGTACGGGGCAATTTGAAAACCACTGATAGGTTGTGCGCCAAGCAGCGAGAAACCCAGGGCGCATAACAGCTAACGCGTTATATCTGCAAGAGGCACAGATCCTCATGAGCCCCTGCAGGATGCAGGGGCTCATGAGGATCAATGCCTCTTGCGGACAATGTTTCATCCAATTTACGTCTGTGCTCCTCGAATGAAGAGACATGAGAAAAATAGTTAACTCTAAGCACAACAGTCACAGATCCTCATGTGCCATTGCAGGGCTCATGAGGATTTATGCTTCTATCAGGATTTCGTTTAATTTACGTCTGTGTTCCTCGAATAAAGTGATGCGGCGAGAGATTCCGACGCGTAAGGACGATCCATATGTATTCCCAAATTACCCTTGATTGATCGCCCCATGCTTCAACGCTGGTGGCTGGTGGTCCAGGTTAACACACATATTTGTATGGTCGAGAGGTACATCCTAACAGAGGGCGAAAGAGACCGATGTCGGTAGAACCTGCTTTGAGCAAGCACATTCTTTTTGCTTGCAAGAAGTGGTCGTAAAAGACAGGTGCATTATCCAGAGAAGTCTTGACCGGCAAAAAGTGACACCTGTCAACCCTTCGCGTGTCAGTAGCGGCTTTAGTCACGATGATTCCTACAGGTTGAAGATCCGTCATTTTGACGCATCTTCAACCTGTAGGAATCATCATGGTCTTCAGTGATAGGTGACGATCCAGAGAAACGGTCCAGTTAGTCTTTACTATAATGTGGTCAACCTACTGTCTTGCCCTGATTCGGATTTAGAAATAACATACTCCTATTTATCACAGACTGTGAATCACACCAAAGACAATATAATATACTGTCTTTGATCACACTCGTCAAAAAAAAAAAAAAAAAAAAAAAAAAAAAAAGGAATAACAAAATAGAGAGAATGACTCGATGACTCTTTAATTGTTTCACTCCTTGACTTGAAAATGAGCCCACAAAAAGCATCACAGTTTATACACATGACAGCAGCATCTGCTACAAATGATACATTTACAAATAAACCACAAAAAATTAAAAAAAAAAAAAAACACAAGCCATTTTCGCATCCCTTGCTTACTAGCTTAATTGCTATGCATAAGCTGTAGAAAAAACACACCCTTGCCGAAACACTTAAGACATCCATCCCACCCTCACCAAGACATCGACCATACATCCCATAATAAGCCTCAATTTACACAGACCATTTTAACCATCCATTCCACAAACTTCTGTGTACATGTGTAAACAAAACGGTTAACTCTTTCGTGGCCAGTCGCATCTGGATGCATGGCTTATACCGCGCATCCGGATGCGGCTGGCCACGAATGAGTTAACTCCTTCACTGCCAGTGGACATGAACTGTATTTCTGAAATCTCTGATAATTCTGACAGAACCCCATGCGTCCGAGCAGCTTGAATCTAAGACGGTTTCAGCAAGAGGCACAGATCCTCGAGCCCCAGCAACCGCTCATGAGGATTTATGGCTCTTGCAGCTGAATCTTGCTCACTTTTTCTCTTGGCAGGGTAGAGGTCAACTATCCCATCCACAAACCACAATGTGTACAAAAACAGTCAAATCACAATCTATATACACAGCCATGCAGCGTCAATGGGAAAATAAAATCATGTACATACACACTTCCGTTTGTTGACCCATATTCACATACATGTACATTCAACAGAGCAACCATGTGCTGGTCGGCCATTTCAGACTTAAAGCCATAGACCGTACAGCCTGAAATGACGATCCGGCACAAAATTGCTTATGATCTATGCACAATCTCACAAAGCAAATGCAACGCCATCCCGAAACGCGTTCGTGAATGCATTTTTGGCAGGGGGTACCTGTTTGAGCAAAATGGAATTTTATGCCTCTGTAGAAGAAAAAGTGCAGCAAATAGTGTCTAAATTATATAAAAAAAAAAAAAAAATTAAAGTGCTGCAGTGTGCAGTTTTTTTATTTCGGGCCTGGGGTACGGCAAAAGCCACTCTGTCCATTTCTGAGAAAAGCGAGTTTCACTGTGTATAGGAACAATGAAAATTTTGTTTTTAAAAAAAATGGAGATAGTGCCTTTTTTGCCATATCCGGGCAGTTTTAACTCATTCAATTCAATTCAATTCAATTCAAAAACTTTATTGTGTCAGTCTAGCCGACAAATTTTCTTTCGTTTGGATCACATGTGCGCGTACGGTTTTAGCCACATTATGACAATGGTTAAAAAAAAAACAAAAAAAAAAAAACCAAAACCAACAAACTACATAATAATAATAATAATAAAGGTAATTTGTATAGCGCCTAATCACCAAGGTGCTCTAGGCGCTTTACAATCACAGTAATGAAACAGTGAAGCAGAATACACAAACAAGCACATACAACAAAAAATATACATTAATTTACAAGGGCAAAAACTCACACCACACACTCACACACACACACACACACACACACACACACACACACACACATGATGAGCCGGCAGACAAAATGGTCTTTACGTATATGCAACAGAGAAAAGGTGTGTTTTAAGCTTGGATTTGAAAATGGAAAGAGATGATGAGTGACGCACATCAGCTGGGAGAGCGTTCCATGTAATGGGACCAAAATACGAAAATGCACGATGACCTTGAGTGACCTTATTACGTCTAGGGATACGGAAAACATGAGTGTCTGAAGCAGAGCGTAGTGAGCGGGACGGTGTATACAGCTGGACAAGATCAGACAAGTAAGGAGGGGCAGAACCAGAGATGATGTTGAAACAAATAACACAGACTTTATACTGAATTCTGTATGAAACTGGCAGCCAGTGCAAATTAGCTAGTAGAGGCATAATGTGTTCACGTTTCGGTACACGAAAAATCAGACGTGCAGCACAGTTCATGACTCTCTGGATTTGGTCAAGAAGATTTTGCGGAACACCGGACAAAAGAGAATTCAATTGCAATAGTCTATTCGGGACAGCACAAGGGAGGTAACAAGTGTTTTGGTAACTTCAACAGTCAGCAGATGTCGAACAGTGCTGATCTTTCTGAGTTCAATGAAGGCAAGCTGGCAAACTTTCTTCACTTGTTCCTTCATTGTCAGCCTGTTGTCAAAAATGACACCCAAGTTACGGGCCGAGCTAGAAAAGGAGATGGCACTCTCGCCCACCATCATTGACTCAGGTAGATCAGCACTGCACGTAGAGGAGCACATCATTCGGAGGGACTCAGTTTTGTCACTGTTCAGCTGGAGCTTGTTCTGTGTGGTCCACTTCTGAACATCACAAATACAAGCCTCCAAAGACTGCATCATTTGATCGACATGTTCACGAAGGGAGTGTTTGTACAATTCTGTATCATCTGCATATAAATGATAAGAAACTAAGTGACGCTCAATGACATGCGACAGGGGCTGTGTATACAAAGTAAAGAGAACAGGCCCCAAGACCGACCCCTGTGGAACGCCACAAAGCAGCTCAACAGGGTGGGACTCAAATCCTGCCACTGAAACCATCTGCAAGCGACCAACAAAGTAGGATTGAAAAAATTTCAGTGCTATGCTTTGAATGCCAAATACATCACGAAGGCGGGCAAGTAAAATGTCATGGTCAATGGTATCAAACGCTGCGCTCAGATCGAGCAGAGTCAGAACAGAGATTAGATCTTCATCGCTAGCACCAAGTAGGTCATTCACAACACGCAGCAATGCTGTCTCCGTGCTATAACCAGACCTATATGCTGACTGGAACACATGCCACAGACCATTATTCTTGATATGGTCTAGCAGCTGCGTGAGCACTATCTTTTCCAGAAGCTTTGAAAGAAAAGGTAGGTTGGATACGGGTCTGTAGTTGTTCAAACTGTTGGGATCAAGTGAAGCTTTCTTTAAGAGCGGCTTAACAATTGCAGTTTTGAAACAGGTAGGTACAGTGCCGTGCAAGAGGGACTCATTTACAATAGCTGTAACAACTGGTACAATTGCATCTTTACATTCAAAAAGAAGGGACGAAGGCACAGGGTCTAGCTCACAGGTTTTGAGAGACATCTTACTCATGGTGTCTAGCACTACCTTTTCAGTCACTGGACTGAAGCATGCAAGAGGAGTGCCAGCAAAACACTTAGATTCAAATGAGCAAGATGTATCAGCATCATCACATTTGTCAATGTTGTCACGTATTGTTCTGACTTTGGAACAGAAAAAGCGAGAAAACAGTTCTGGGAGGTCACGGATTGGGTGTGTGCTGGGCAGTTGAACAGATTTGGTCTTACCCAAGAGTCCATTAGTCACACGGAAAAGTTCTTTGCAAGTACTTGCTGCAGCAACTTTTGTGCAGATGAAAGCAGTCTTGGCATTGGTGGTCAAGCGAGTGATTTTATGCTTCAAACCATTCAGAATCTGTTTATGAACAGTCAGCCCAGACTTGAGCCAACGCCTCTCTGCCTGACGCCTTTCGTGCTTCAAGGTGCGCAGTTCAGCGGCCACAGATGGGTACCAGGGCGTGGAGTGATGCTGCGACACCCGGCGGCGAGTGGCGGGAGCATGCTGGTCTAGGACAGCCCGCAGATCAGCGTTGAGTTGCTCGGCCGAGATGTGGGGACGGATGCTGACAAAGTCTGCAACATCGGCTATGAACTTGCCATGGTCGATCCCCTTGAGGTTCCTTGAAGTCTTGGTAACAGGCTGCAGCTGAGGTTTGGTTATATCCAAAAGACACAGAACTGGAAAATGGTCAGAAGACATGGTGTGGCTCACAGAGGCGGACCTAAAGATGGAGTCCTCCTCTCTATATACGACCCAGTCGAGTGTATGACCTTTGGTATGAGTAGGCTGATGCACGCCTTGAGACAGACTGAAGGTTTGTAATAGATCAAGCATACGAGCCGTGTTGGTGTTGGAAGGACAGTCGAATTGAAAGTTGAAGTCGCCGACAATCACATGACCACAGTGTTAGTGGTATGGGAGTGAGTCTGCCACTTGCAAGATGCCACTGCGACATCTGAGGTGCAAGTTCCTCGACGGCGTCAACAAGGAGAGAGAGAGATACGCTAGTTAACACACTCTTCATTTAGGAGACGGATGGCCGAGGGTACAAAGCTGCCCTTGTAGCATTTGGTTTTAACAAGAGGAGCCTTGAACCTACGGCCAGACGGGAGCTTTTGAAGGTGTTTGGAAAGGCAGTGGGAAGTGTCAGCTGCCAGCCTCAGGCCCTTGCGTATCATTCTCGTCCTGTAGAGGCCGTCAAGGCTCTCCAACCTGCCCCGAACGATTTTCTCACTAAGCCTGATTATCTTATTCAGCTTCCTAAAGTTCTTCTCGCCCAGGGAGCCGAACCATTCTACCCCAGACACACCACAGCAAGATATGGATGGACCATGATAGTTCAAGGGTGATGCCAGAATAGCTTGGCGCCTATGGGCGCCAAGTTATTCTGGCATCACCCTTGAACTATCATGGTCGATCCGTGTCCTGCACTGCACTGCAGTCTTCAGAGGACAATGGCAAAATTTGGGGATTTCGGTCTTGGAGTACAATGAGTTAATCTAGAGCCCCACAACCAGTGTGTCACATTGCCAAGATGCACAAATCTGCAGTGGCTCATGAGAAGCTATATCTCTCGTTGGTAGCGATCAGCTCTTGTTTCTTAAATTGAGAGGACAAGTGTATGGCTGGAAAGAGATGATGGCTCAACCTTCACCAATGGTACACTGCCACCTCTCGCTGAACTGGCCCACCGTGTATGGAGATGAAGATTCTAGACAACTCTCAGCAATGAAAACCAAGGTCTCTCATTCAAACACACATTGGTTGTCTCCCTTGATTTGCTGCCGCTGGCAGCGAATCGAGGGAGACAACCAGTGTGACACATGCACACACACAGAGGCCTAGCTAGATACAAATGAACTCATCCAGCTTTTACTATGGCATTGTTGGAACTGTACATGTCAGCAAACGCACTCTTGTAAAACACAAAACACAGGGCGTAACAAATTAACCCCCTGAGCATGCAGCCACCAGTACTGTTAACAATACCTCAAACTGCTTGCATAAGGGGGTTAAGAAAAATGAACTTGGACAAATCAAGACAACTGAAACATTAACTGAAGAAAAATTGAATTGAGTCAATGCTGCTCATATCTGCAAAAACCGCATGAAGTGTCCATATTTGGGGAACAAAATAGGATGTATGGTTAATGCTTATTAATTCCTCTAAGAAAATGGCAGGCAAGCGAAAAGAAAGAAATGCAATGAAGGGGAGAGAAATCTAGTGACAGTAAAATTTAGTGCCAAAGAAGTTGGTGCTCCCCACAACCATTAACCCCTCCACCCCAGTCAGGCAATACATGTCTAATGCCTCACTGTCATTTAGACTTGTCGCCCCACCAAGGTCAATGCATTGATCTGCGCATAGCCCTCGCCATTGTTGAATGCAATCATTCCATTCGATGATGTTGCTAACCGTATAAATAAAATGGTCTTCAAAGAAAGCTGCTGTCTCCAAACATAAGTCCTGAGGGGAAAAAGTGTCACCTGTCCTTAAAGACCATCATTCAGGTGGCTACAGGAATGATGGTCTTTAAGGACAGGTGATCTATCATACAAGGGTGGTCACTCAGATTCTACTGTGCCACCCACATTCTGATTTTTCGGCCCTACCCTCCTGCTCCCCCCTCCACCCCACATCATATTGTTCAATATAAGCAAAATAACTTGTGGAGTACATGAGACAGTTTGAGATTTTGGACCTTGCGTCTTGACTGTAAGGTTCCAAAGCACAGACAAGCACATGAGTAAACATCTGGAACATAAGACAAACTCAAAACAGACAAAAACCGATGGAACATAAAACAAACTCAAGACAGACACTTTTTGACTTTGCTTTTCACATCTACTACAGGCATAGATCCTCCCAAGCCCCTGCAAGATGTGGGGGCTCATTAGGATCTATGCCTCTTGCTGTTCCCATTTACATCTGTGTTCTTAACATGGGAGTCATCCAGGGTCCCATTTACAACCAAATCAGCAGGCTTATTGACATTTAAGAGAGGCTCAACAGTTGACCTTTTCTCAAGCAGCTTGTGACTGTAAACAAGATTTAGAAACAGCTAAGTGATCTGTAGTGAAATGCTGGTTGTAAATATGGACCCAAGTCCCAGAACCATGAGGTCCAAAATCGCAGACCAGTGCACATGCAACAAAGACCGTTCTAAAGCCTGGCAGAGTTGACAATTTTGTTGAAAGCGAACGCAATCAACATCTTCTCAACCTTTGGCTGTCGGCAGGGCTTTTTGTCATGAGTCCTGCAGGAATCATCGTGACAAAAAGTGCCAACGGCAGCCAAAGGGTTAACTTGTGTTGCACATACATGTATTAACTCATTCAGCCCAATGCACTTATTTCCCAAATTTTGGAGGCGTCATCTAACGACTATGCACCTATGCACCTGTTGCAGGAGATGGATTGACCATGATAATTCAAGGGCAGTGCCAGACAGGCGCCAAGCTAATCTGGCACTACCCTTGAATTGTCATGGTCGACCCGTCTCCTGCTGTAGTGCGTCAGGGCTGAATGGGTTAACAAAATGCCATATTTATGTTGTACTGTACTGTACTTTAAAATGACACAGCATTCTTGCAAGCAAACCGACGCTAGAAGATCCACTTTTCAATATTATCTTGCAGTCTAAACATTTTCATGCACCCTTAGCATGAATAAGTAGTGTTTACAACAAATGCAGAGCAGGTGTTCAACATACAGTAGTAATGTGAAGATATTCCTCTCATACATGTACTGGAACTGATGCAAACTTCATGCAGACATACGTCACAGATGACAAGCTCACATATTTTAATTGATGCAAAATTCATGTTGTACAATAGATACACAGCTTTCACATATCACCAAAACCAAGCACCCATTCATGACAATACCCTCAAGCTGATGACTTCACAAGACAGTGATCTTCAAACTTTGTACAGACAACATACAAGAGCTGGTTGTCATTTTGAATCACAGATCAGGCCACTTGTTCCTCACAAATGCCAATGACCTTCAAACATTACACAAACCACTGTTTGTGTTTTGTGTAATGTTTGAAGGTCATTGGCATTTGTGAGGAAATGTGGTTTGTGTAATGTTTGAAGGACACCTTGAGGTCCTAAGGTTACTCACACTCTCAAACCGGCTCCGACGACACCACACACACAAACTTGCTCAGATGATGTTACATCATGTAGCATGCAATCCCCAAGTCAAGCCTGCTTTACCAGGAAGCGGTTGCCCTCAATTCCTCCTCCTCCCACATGAAGTTGATCAGCTGTGACCTTCAACCCTTCTAGAAATGACATCCCACACCCTCTAGAAACTATCTTCCAAATTTGATCCTATTGCTGTTTTTTTTAAAGTCAAACCTTCCCCAAAAATCTAGATTTCAAAGAAGTACACAGCTACCAGTAAAGTTACAAGATGGTTTCATGATTTGCAGATAATTTATCATGTACAGTGGTCTTAAAAATCATGTGCTTTCTCAAGAGAAGTCTAGAAGGGCAAAAAGTGTCACTGTCTTTGACCCATATCATACTGGGGCTAAAAGCTTCAAATTTGTACACTACCATATGCAAACTACATTATATTACTTACAGATAAGGATATAGACCAATGGCTTTAGTTCAAAGGTAGTGCCAGAATAGCTTGGCGAGAGGCGCCAAGCTATTCTGGCACTACCCTTGAACTATTTTAGTCAAACTTATTTCACACACTGGTGTATTCCGAATGATAAGGGTTATAGACGATCATTTACATGATGGTCTTGAAGTACAGGCGATCTTTCACAACGGTGGTCACTCCAAACAGGTTCTGCTGTAATTCAAATGCAAGAACTGCCTTTTAACCAGTAAGGTCCTATCCAACACTTGTTTCAGGATTTTGTTTTCCAACTTGCCAGACCCAGACAAAAGACGGCTGATTAGCTGTTAATGTTAGAGACTAAATCCGTTGAAGATCAAACGATCAAGTTAAGACACCAACAACCGATCAACCAGATGAAAAAAACAGAGTGCAGCCAAGTTCTGAGAAGTATGGTTGTATGATTGACTGGCCAGGTCAAGACCAACCAAGCAAGCCAAACGTCTCTGGGCCGGCATTATCCGCAGTTGGCTCAGACATATCTACGAGTAGGCCAAATGCGGCTGACGTTGGTCCCATGTTGGACTTCAGCAATCTAAAACCCCATGCGTCCGAGGAGCATAAATCTAAGATGCTGTCAGCAAGAGGCATAGATCCTCATCAGCCCCTGCATTTGCTTGGACTCTTGAGGATCTACGCCTCTTGCAGCTGAGTCTTGTTCAGTTTTTCTCTCATCAGGAAAGGGGTTAACGTTGGAAAATTTGCTCATTGGGATATGGCTGATCCAAGACGTAAACAGTTCATAAAACCAAACTAGAAGATATCCACAAAACCAGCCAAGTTGCAAGACATGGAACGCTCAACTGGCAAAATTCACAATACAAACGATTCCACCTTCCTACGGCAAAACAACTGCACGCACTTCTCTCAGCCGAACAGGTCAAACACGGAAAATTCCACTCCCCCTGGGGTCAAGACACAGAAAATTCCAACAGCCCCAGGGGTAATGACTCATGACACACAATCCTATCAGCTGCATGGGTGACCAGACACAGACAACCTGTCTACGATGCCACGTGACTGGGTCACGACAAGAAATGCTTGCGAATGATGTTTTCCAGGGAGTCGTGAACGTCAAAATCCAGGGGTTTGACCTCAGTGAGGTTGCTCTGATCACGCAGCTGGTTCCACTCCTGCAGAACGTTGCCGTAGTGGAAGGCCAGGTCGTGGGCCTCTCGCGCTTGGTACAGACGCAGGAGGCCGCGGTAGTCGTACTCCAACCCACTGTAGGCCTCACCAAACAACGCTTTACCTGAGAAAGGAGAGACATACCGTTCAACAGCTTGCCACTATCAAGTTAACCCTTTTCACCCTGATACACACCTACTTGAAATTAACTTGACCATAATAGTTCACGAGTGGTGCCAGAATAGCTTGGCGCATGAGGCGCCAAGCTATTCTGGCACCACCCTTGAACTAAAATGGCCTCAGGATGTAATGGGTTAAAACACGTGTTTACAATACCAGTAACTGCATGCACAAAGGGGTCAATGATAGTCCCTACATTTTAGAATACGTTGCATCTATTCTGCAAGTGGTCGTCTATTCTGCCAAGTGAAGTGGTATCCGCAGCAGCAGCGAGTGGGTTAAACTTAAACATTACAAGCCGCTATCAAGCATACAACTTGCAAGACATAGACTGTTGCCCTCGTTAACCCTTTCACTGATAAAAAAAGTGAACACGGTCCAACTGCAAGAGACAATATCCTCAAAGCCCCTGCGACAGCCGGGGGGCTCATGAGGATCTATGCCTCTTGTCGAGTCCAATTTGTATCTATGCTTCTTGGGCTATTTTGGCTTTTGGTTGTTGAATGAACAAAGATTTCAGAAACAACAATGTACGTACTGTGGCAGGGAATGGGTTAAAGCAGGTACACAGGTGAAAAAGTGCTTCCCTGGGAAGCACGATAATCGCAAAATGTGCACTGCACATCAGGCTTTAACCAGACAGCCCTAACATTCTTCTTCAGGACATGAGGCACCATGCTAGTCCAAGGGCAGCAGCTGCAGGCGCCATCGGACCTAACTCATCTCTTGCAACAGGTGTGCAATATTCGGATGACACCTCACAACTAATCAACCTACAGTCTGCCTGAGGTGATAAAAATCCTCTCACATGCAATGAGACCCAAAAAAACTGACAGTCAAGAGGGTGTTTTGAAATGTGAAAAAGAAAGTCAAATGGTGAAAACTCACCAATGCTGATTGACCTCAGATACAGTTTTTCCGCCTCCTCGTATTTGTTCATGTCGTAATTGTAGAGGGATGCAAGATGGCCGACTGACAGCGCTACCTCATAATCATCGGGGCCAAGGAGTCGTTCTTTGATTTCGATGGCTTTCAGGTGCATCCTCTCCGCCTCCTGGATGAATAAAATTAGCGCAACTTATCAGGATGGAAAGAAAAAACCATGCATGTTACGTTGTGCAAAGCCTGTCTCAATTTGATGTGCTTATAATTTATTGATCCGCCCACCACATATCTGTGCATGGACTAGTATAGTCACGCCAGGCTGCCATAATTCTGGACTATTAAACAATCCTTGCATTTTACCCTGCACAAGTGAGAAAGACTGAAACTGTACGCAGCCACATCGGTTATTTCTAGTATTGGTGGCAGCATGCACAAGAGGATTCAGCTTTTGGCTGTTGGTAGCGCTTTATGTTGAGGGGATTCCTACCGGAATCCCCTCAACAAAAATGCATTTTTCTTTAAAAGGTATTTTTTCGAAAAATACTTACCGATGACATGACAAATGGGAGTGTCTACTACGTGCTCAAATTCTAGCCTACGAACCCGTTGTGTGCACACACAACCCGGGAGGCACTCGGGGAACCCTCCAGAGGGGCCAAGAGTTGTCTCCCGGACCTGCCTATCCGGTTCCGAGTCACCTGACTCGCCAGTCAGATACTAGGCTCACCAGCGGCAAGCGGGGCAGGTGGGAGGGTCCTCCGTGTCATGTCATCGGTAAGTATTTTTCGAAAAAATACCTTTTAAAGAAAAATGCATTTATTTCATCAAAAACATTACCGATGACATGACAAATGGGAGAATCACGAATAGGAGGAGGGTGCCGCCCCGGTACTACCGGAGACCAAGACCGTCCTCCCATTGCTAATTCCCAGGTAACTAGCTAGGTGCGTACCTACGGCGCCTGCTGCGCCGGGAGGGAGTGCTGTGCCACCGTGAGGTCCCCCAACAAGGCGAGGTTGTCTCGCTGTCCCGCCAGATCCCGAAGGTAGAAACGAGCGAAGGTAGATTCTGCTCGCCAGCCCACCGCGGCCACGATGTCCTTGACAGCGCAGTTCCGATCGAATGCGACGCTCGTGGCCATGGCGCGTACTTCGTGTGCGCGGATCTTCAGTCTCTGCGCTACGCGTGGGGAGAGATCCATGTATGCCGATCGTATTACCCAGCGCAGCCAGGAGGAGATCGTCTGGGCTGTGATATCAGTCTTGCCCTGGCGTATGGGCAGGAAGAGGCGGGAGCGCCCTCTACGGGTAACTTTGGTACGGCGCAGGTAGATGCGTAGGGCACGCACGGGATCCTGTCGCCGAGTCTCCGGAGAGCAGGCAGGCCCTCCCAGGGGCCGCAAGGTGATGATCTGTGGAGCAGTTAGGGGCGACCTTGTTTTGGCAATAAAGCTGGGGTCCGTTAAGAGCTGCACGGAGCGATCTGCCCTGAACTGGAGGCAGTCTGGGCGGGTAGAAAGAGCGTGTAGCTCGCTAACTCTGGACGCGGTGGCCAAGGCTAGAAGGAAGCAGGTCTTGCGTGTCACATTTGCCAGAGGGGCTAGAGCGAGTGGCTCAAACTGGGAAGAATTCAGCCACGTCAGGACCCAAGGTAGGTCCCAGCGAGGAACGAGAGAACGCTGAGTCGGACGTTGGAGGCTGAAGCTGGACATGAGGTCGGAGAGGTCCTTACAGGCGCCGGGGTCTGGAAGGCCGAGATGACGGTACGGGTCGGCGACCATGGATAAGTATCCCCTGATGGTGATGGGCGCCAAACCTTGGACCTCGAAGAGCCATAGGAGAAAGTCCGCTAGCTGTGGGTTAGTCAGTCCGGTGGGTAGGAGGCGACGGGCGTCGCACCAGGCACACAAGACGCGCCACTTCCCTTCGTAAACACGCCGGGTGGACGGCTTGCGGGCTGCAGCGATTGCCTCCACTGCTGCACCAGAGAAGCCTCGAGCGGTGAGGGCGCGCTGCACAACCTCCAGGCGTGAAGAGACAGGCGTTCGGGACAAGGGTGGAAGAGAGCCTGCCTGGGCTGCTTGAGCATGGAACGGGGCGTGGGAAGGCGCAGGGGAGGAGAGGTGGCGAGGTTGAGTAGGTCGGTGGTCCAGGACCGGGCCCAAGCCAGCGGGGCGACCAGAAGCAGGACTGCGTTGCTCCCTCGAAGTTTGTGGAGGACCTTGGGAATGAGGACTGTCGGGGGGTACGCGTAAGCGATGAGGCCGTCCCAAGGAATCGAGAGGGCATCGACTGCCCAGGCCAGCGGGTCTGGAATCGGGGAGACGAAGAGGGGAAGCTGGCGGTTCCACCTCGTAGCAAAGAGGTCGATTAAGGGAGTCTCCCAACGGGCGCAGATCATCTGGAAGATATCCGGGCGCAACGTCCATTCTGTGTGGAGCAACTGGCCGCGGCGAGAGAGCGAGTCCGCCAACACATTCAAGTGGCCAGGAATGTGTCGTGCGAGGAGTGTAATGTCGCGTTCCTCGGCCCAGCGCATCAAACGGAAGAGGAGCATACAGAGGTCGGGAGATCGGGTGCCCCCCTGTCTCTGGATGTAGGCCACCACCGTCGAGTTGTCGGAGAGGATGAGAAGCCGCTGGTTCCTGAGCTGGCTCTCCCAAACGAAGAGGGCTTGCCAGACTGCCTGCAGCTCTAACCAATTGCTGTGCTTGTCCGCAAACTCCGGGGGCCAAAGGCCGGACGCCGAGGTGAATTGAGGAAGCAGGTGGGCTCCCCACCCCGAGAGGCTCGCGTCGACACACAGGGAGAGGTGCGGGGGGGGGGGGGGGGGGGGGGGGGACAAAGGGACTCCCGAAGCCAACCAAGCCGTGTCGGTCCAGCGTAGAAGGTGAGGGCGAACCAGGGGGGAAACCGGGACCAGGTGGGTAAGGTCGCCAGAAGAGGGTCTCCAGAGAAGCAGGAGGTGCAGCTGAAGGGGGCGGGCGTAGAGGCGACCCAGGGGGAGAAGCTCCGCCGCTGCGTTGATCAGTCCGAGGAGTTGAAGCCAAACTCGGGCGGGAGCTGCTTCCTGCTGAGCTAGCTGGTTGGCGAAGGTGGCCAACTTCCGAATCCGGGGATCCGGGAGGCGAACAACGTTGAGATCGGTGGCAAAATCCATTCCGAGATGAATGAAGCGGCGCTGAGGGCGTGAGATCTGACTTCCCGACGTTGAGGAGGAACCCCAGTCGCGACAGCAGACGCATCAGTGTATCCCTGTCCTCTTCCAAGACGGACTCAACGTGGTTCCTCAGGAAGAGATCGTCGAGGTAGTTGGACATAGGGCTGAGAGACGACTGCCGTGCCTTGGCCATAACTGCATCCATCAAGCGGGTGAAGACCCAGGGGCTGAGGTTGAGGCCGAAGGGTAGGGCTCGAAACTGGTAAACGGTTCCATCGAACGCGAAGCGCAGATACCTCTGGGCGGCCGGATGTATGGGTACGTGTAGGTAAGCATCGGAGAGATCCAGGCTGACGGCGTAATCCATGGGTCGCACCGCGGTACGCAGGGCTCGGGCCGTCTCCATGTGGAAGGAAGGAGCCACGATGAAGCGATTTAGGGCTGAGAGGTCGATCACTGGGCGCCACTTGCCGCCAGGCTTGGGGACGACGAAAAGTCTGCTGTAAAATCCCAGCGAGTCTGCGCGGCGCACAACCTCTGTGGCATCCTTCCTCAAGAGAGAGTCGACTTCCCCCCGTAGGGCGCACTCCTTGAGCGGGTCTGCGGGGATCTCGGTCCACAGCGGAGTCGTACGCAGAGGAGGAGGGGAACGAAAGGAGATCCGTAGGCCGCCGGAAACAGTGTCTAAAATCCACAGGGTCTTCTGGAATCAGTAATCGCCACTCGTCGCTGAAGAGGGCGAGCCTGCCGCCGACTGGAGGACCCGAGACGGCCGGCGGAGGCGGAGGAGGGGAGGAGTCACTGAGCCCGCCCGCGCCCAGGGCGACGGGCGGGACGGGGCCAAGCGGGGGGCGGGGGCGTTAGCTTGGCCGGGGCGACCGAAGGCGGGGCGACGGCGACGCAGGGACTGCAGCTGGGCTGTTGACGTCGGGGCGACGGGTCTGGAGATCCGCAGGGGGCGACCCACGGCCTTGCGGGCTGACTGAAAGCGCCGAGGAACAGACTTGGGAGGCCACCTGTCCGCATTGGAATCCTTGACGGCTTGCCAGGTGTCACCAAAGAGAAGGGGTCCCCCGAGGGGGGCCCGACGCAGCTGGGTCTTCAGGTCGGCAGGCATTCCCCGGCAGGCCTGCAGGACAGCGTCGCGGCGGAGTAAATCACAATTGGCGGCTGCAGCCATAGCGTTGACCGAAGAGTGATACGCGGCGCGGCTGGCCGCTTCAGCGAGGACGAGGAGGTCGCCAAGAAGGGGGGTCAGGGACGGGTGCCACGAATCTTCCACGCGCCGGAGGAAGGCTTGCGTAAGGAGCTCCATGAAGCCGGCGCAGGCCAAGGAATTCCTGACAAGCGAAGCCGTCTTGTCCAAACCCGCGGGGAGCGCGCGTCTGAGGGCAGAGGCCCCACCCGCCTGTACCACGGCGGCTGGATCCACCGGAGGGAGAGGGCAGAGGAAGGCCTGGGAATGGCCGGCGTACCACTGCTGGCGGAAGTACATGTCGAGGTCCGGAGGCCATCTGTGGTCCGAGAAGAAATTACTGTCTCTTGAGTCAGACAACAGGTGGGCCGAGAACACATCCCGAAGCTCACGAAAGGAGGGGGGCTGAGGGAGAGTCTTGAACTTCTTTACCTGTCTACCCGCGTCGACGAAGGCAGAAGGCTTCCTCTTCAGGGGGGGGGATGGAGGGCAGTCCGCTGCCGGAAGCGTGGCGGAGATGAGGCGAGCGACCTCGTCGAGGGCCAGAAGAACCTCTGTGCGGGAGGAGGCCGGTAACCCGTGGGCTGTCGACGCATCTGAAGGAGAGAGCGGCGAAGGAGAGCGGCTGAGACCTCCGAGGAGAACTGAGATGGAATCATCAGGGAGAAGACTCAACGAATCGTCGTCCACGCCGCCGAGAGCCGTCGAAGAGGGACGGCGACCGTGACTCCGAGAGCGAGCAGCTCGACGAGGACGAGGGGAGCCATAAGGCGCCGAAGCACGCAGGGGAGAGCGACGTCCGCGACGGCGACGCGACGCACTAGAGGAGCGGGAACGGCGGCGGCGACCAGACGAGCGACTACGAGCTGGAGACCGTGATCCCCGGGAACGAGGAGGAAGGAAAGAGGCTGGGCGAGGGGAAGGGGAACGGGCGGGACGAGGCAGACGGCGGGGAACGTGGGACGAACGCCGCGAAGAGGTAGAGCGCGAAGGCCCATGGTCCAGATGACGAGAAGAATCCCGAACTTTACGACGCTCACACGAAGGAGCGCGAGAGTGGTGGTCAGACTTCGATCGCAAGGAGGAACTGGACACAGGTAGTGGTGTGGTGAGTGTGCGCGAATGTCTCCGCGAGCCGGACTCTGTGGCGAGGCGGGCTCGCAGCGGCCGAGGGGGATCCAAGGCCTTCCTAGGAGACGAGTGGGGACCGGTTGACCATGGACGGCGCGAGGCACGTCTCTCCGAACTGACCTCTGTCTCGAGATGGGTTCTCTGCCTGTCGTAAGGCTTGGTCCAAGCGCGTTCCCTCCTGGGAATCCGCGCCTCGAACTCCCGACTCCGCACACTACCTTGCTGTGTCCGCTGTGGAGATCTTTCCAGACTGGGGCCATCGGGGGCAAGAGCGGTCGGTGTGCCTGAGATGACAGCCGGCACTTCCGCAGGTCTTGCAACAGGCACAGGTGTCGGGCGTTCACGTCGGTAGAAGCTCCAAAGTTGGACCCAGCGGAGCTCCGGCCAGACGGCGCAAACGTCACAAGAACGCTCAGATGTACAGCCGACACACGGCAGGTAGACCTTGTGCGAATCCGAGGGCCACTGGAAACCTCCACACTGCGTGCAGGTCATCAGGAGGGCACTGCAACACACCAAACAAACAACGTGCCGGTACGTGGTCGAGACCAACAGGGCTCGTCCTACCAAGGGGAACCGTACCGAACGATATGGACAAACGGGCTGTGCCCCCAGGCTATACTGTTGTAGCGCCCGAAGCTAAGCTTGCGTCTTCAGAACAAAGCCTACCCCAGCCAGGCTGGAGAGAAATGTGCGCCAAACGACAATAGGTTTAGTTTAGTTTAGTTATTTGGGTTTAACGCCGCGCAGGCGACTAAGGCCATCACACGGCGGGCCAAACGACAATAGGGACGAAAGGGCCGTGCCCCCAGGCAATAATGCTGTAGCGCTCTAAGCTAAGAGTGCGCTCTCGAAACAAGCATACCCCAGCCAGGCCGGAGATGCAACATGAGCCACGCGCCGCAGCTGGTTTAAACAATGCTCCCCGAAGGCTACCAGGGGAAGCCAGTAATTTCACCCCAAAAGGGGAAAGGCGAGGGCACCAGGGCCCCGCCGAGCTAAGAGTCCCCGCTCAACGAAACCCACACAACACGAACAAGGTAGAGTCCAAAGGCACAGGCCGGTACCCCGCCCGGGGACCGGCTCCGGGCCCAACTAACTATCCTACCTCTCTGCCAAAGCGGAGCGGGAGAAGAGACGTCCATGTCGCCACCGGCGAAATGGCGGGAACCAGCAGGTCCGCCAAGCGAAGCCAACCAAGGAGGACGCCAAGCGAAGAAGCGCAAGCGAAGCTGCAGCGAAGCAAGAAGCGAAGCAGAAGCGAAGCAACAGGCGAAGCCAAAGTCACGGCGAACTCAAGCACCAAGACCGACCGGTCGAAGGGAGCGCGAGGCTAGAACACGTCCGAAGGTCGTGAGCCTACGTAGCTGACTTGGCGAGTCAGGTGACTCGGAACCGGATAGGCAGGTCCGGGAGACAACTCTTGGCCCCTCTGGAGGGTTCCCCGAGTGCCTCCCGGGTTGTGTGTGCACACAACGGGTTCGTAGGCTAGAATTTGAGCACGTAGTAGACACTCCCATTTGTCATGTCATCGGTAATGTTTTTGATGAAATAAAGCGCTACCAACAGCCAGAGGATTAACCTGCTGCATTCACTGAAGCACCCACCTCGTATCTGTGCATGGACTGGTAGAGGCGGCCGAGGTTGCCGTAATGCTTGGCCGTCTGGACGTTGTTCTCACCGAAGGCTTTCTTGGCCAGCTCCAGTGATTGCAGGTGGAGCTCCTGAGCCTCCGACAGTAACTTGGCCTCCTCCGACTTGTCATGGCTGTCTATGGCTACTTCCTCCAGGATTAGGGCTGCGATAGTCAACAAGAATTATTATTAAATATCTAGTTTTTCAATAAACTCAAACCCTCAGCTCCTGACCGCCATCTGAACAAAATTCCATCCTACAGTACAGTAATGCATTCTTACTGAAAGCAAACTGCTCCAGACCTGGCTTTAATTGCTAAATTTGCCAACACAATGTTGTCTTGCCTCAACTAGGAATATTCTACCCTTCCTTTTACAATCCATTTGAGTAGGCGCACATGACAAAGATTTTCTACTGTATGAACTCTCCAACATGCAAAGAAGAGGAAGAGCAGTAAAAGTCTTTCATTTTACATCATTTAAAGTTCACAAGTTAAGTTACTACTTAGCCCTTTTGTCCAGCTTGCTTTGAGGTGTCCAGAGAGTGTGGAATATGTACACACCATTTTCAAAAGAAAATTACACTTGAGGTTAAATGATACAAACTGATACTGACCACTTGTACTGGTAACCCGTTCTTCGGCCCAGCAGGAAATGCCGCAGACTGTTGACAACCACTCAAAGGCGGTGTAAGACCAGCCTCGTGACTTAAACGAGGCCAAGTTAATCTGACACTACCCCCTGATGAGAGAGGCACATACCTTTGACTCGTTTGGAGGAGGAGAGCAGCAGGTGATCTGGAGGTAAGATGTGACACAAGACTTTGATTGACTTGTTGGCTTGATCCCTGAAAACAGTGACGAAAACTCAATTAACCTATTCCAGATGTGAGGCATACATATGCAGCAAAAGCCAAGGAGGAAACAATCCCATCTGCAAGAGGAAAAGATTCTCATGAGCCCCTGCAGCTGCAGGGGCTCATGCAAATCTTCCTCTTGATGGCAACTGTATCAGCTATAACTTATTTACTCGGCTTTTTGCCACATATTCAGTGAATCTAGATTTAGAAAAAGTGGCAAGGGCGTACAACAACCACAGCAGTATAAGGCCAACAAAGTTACAACCCTAAATCAAGAGTCACAAAAGTACGGAGATCAAACATTCAGTGGGCTCAGTCTTTGTCACATGCCCATACAGCCACATGGGGCCCATGAAAATTTACGTCCTTTGCTGTGGTTTCATCAAAGATCAGAAAAGATGGATATTAAAGCATGGCAATACCCTGAACGATATAAAAGTTGACCCTTTGGGTGTGAGTAGTGGTTTTCATCATGATTCCAGCAAGAATCATTGTGACAAAATCTGCTACTGACACCCAAAGGGTTAAAATGAACTAAAATTCTGAATTAACGTGTAGCCCTTTGATGACTTCTGCTGATACCATTTGGCAGAAAAGATGTGTAAACAAATTCCACCGAATGGTATCATCAGTAGTAGTCAAGAGATTAAACCTCACATCTGACAGTCTACAAGTAGACAACGAAGTAAATTGTACTGGAATAAGAACAAGGCTCCAAGACTTACCTAGCACCATCGAATTTCCCTGAGCTGTACTCAAAAACATATGAGGCATATGCAAGATCTTCATACGCAATGGCCACAAACAGGTTGTTGCCTCCGAAGACTGATATCCGAATATCCAAGGCCATCTATAAAACACAGACAAAAATTGATCATAAGGAAATACCGGGGACAAAATATCAGTCAACCACAAGCATATAAAACATACTAATGTAGCAAAAAGGGGGATAGGTTGGTGATGGTGGTGGGGTGGGAGGAGGGTCAGATGGTTGTTGTGATGCATCTAGTGTGGTAGTGTAGCGTCTGTGCTTGTCGCTCTTGCTTTCAGCTCTCACCGCTGGCTAGCAGTTCTGCGAAAAGGGGAGCAGAGTATGTCAGTCTCTACCTGCCAGTACATAGCCTCTCCAACAACAAGCCTCATGTAGTGCCTCCTTGTGGGGACTCATGGTAACCGAGCACCTTACGGACTTGGGCTGAACTACAGAGGAATCGGAGGAGGTCTGGCCCGCAGACATGTGGCACGCAGGTCCATGGATATATGGACAAGCCCTGATGCTTATGAACCAGATCCCCAGCTATGGGTAAATAGCCCCACTGCCATGTGGGTGCCTTGGGAGAGACAAAGGCTGAACTACAGAGGACTCGGAGGAGGTCTGGCCCCCAAACCTGCGGCATGCAGGCCCATCGATGTGTGGACAAGCCCTGATGTCCATGAACCAGATCCCCATCTATGGGTAAATAGCCCCACTGCCTTGTGGGTGCCTTGGGAAGAGGCAAAGGCTAGGGGAGTAAACCCTATAAAAATCCGGGCAGGGATGCTCGATAGCCTTGGTTGGCAGATCTCCTTCGAGAAGGGAAACTCCGAGGAAAAACATGAGTAGATGGGACTCATAAGCCTTGGTCGGCAACCCATCTAGGAGAAGGACACTCCAAAACCAAACCATCCTGTGCTCCTGGGAAAGGTCTTTTGACCAGGAGTTAAGGGTGAGGTAACCCTGACAGAAACCCCGAGTGCTGAAGATGGAGGTACAGGGCTGCACAGCGCACTCTAATAAACCACAGTACCATGCATATACAGCCATATGAAACTTGGAGATGGATTCAACAGAAATGGTGCTCGCCCTGTGGAGTCTCACCAGGCAGGCGCAGTACCGGGCTCTGTGCCTCTTCAGATCCCACCCCCAGCGACTGGAGGACCTTCCCGACTGTCTCGAGGAGCCAGGAGATAGGGAAGTAGAGCGACTGGCCAGCGAAAAAACAAGATCAGAGACAAAGAAAAAGCCAATGTGAACATCATGCACTGGGGTTACCAACAAGAAAACAGAACTAGAGCACTTTCTGCATGAAAACAGCATAAACATCTGCTGTGTACAAGAGACACACCTGCAAGAAGGGAAACCCTTTAAGGTCAGAGGATATCAGGTTTTCCGAAGTGATCGCCAAGGGAGGAAGAAAGGGGGAGTTATGACCCTAGTGAGAAACAACCTGAATGCCAGCAAAACCAGGAGATTCATGGAAGAGGCGGAATAAATCCATTTTAAGGTTACCACCAGTGACAGCACTATTGACCTGGTCAACTACTACTGCCCTAATGATAAGGTGCTATCCCTCGACACTATCCAGGTCCTGGACAGTGGATTCCTCATCACTGGTGACTTCAACAGCCAGTCCCAGAGTTGGGGATATGACACACTTGACAAGAGAGGAGAAGACATCGAGAAGTAGCAAGATGAAAACCACCTGATACTTGCCAATGACCCTGAGGACCAACCTACCTTCTACTCTCGCCGCTGGCACACCACCACTACACCGGACCTGGCGCTTGCAATGAAGATGTTCATAAGTGCTTCAGAAGAACAGTAGGACCACAGTTTGGAGGAAGTGACCACCGCCCTGTCCTCCTCTCCCTCAAAGGAAGCACAGCAGCTAGCTCGCCACACCGGCCAAGATGGAACTACCAAAAGGCAGACTGGCGCTTGTTCAGTATCCGAACAAATGAGCTAATGCAAGACCTTGCTGTGTCTGGAAGGAACATCAACAATGTGGTCAGAGATTTTAACATCAGTAAGGCAGCCAAGGAAACCATACCTCGAGGGGTCTGGAAAAACTACACCCCATACTGGACTGCAGATCTTCAGAAAGCACATGACAATCTCACTAGGGCCAGAGAAGACGCTGAAACCAAGGCCAGCCAAGAAAACAACATCAAGCTACAACACAGTAAGGCCCAGTATCTGAAGATGAAGTTGGAGTGCACAAGAAGAAGTTGGAGAGAGAAGACTGCAAGACTAAACATGGACAGGGACACCACCAAGTTGTGGAGACTGACCAAGGCGTTGAACGATGAGGGCACCAGGGAACAGATCACCCTAGAAGAAGAAGGGAAAGCATTGACTGGTAGGAAAGCTGCAAACATGTTCACACAGATCTATGCGAAAGAAAGTAACATAACTGTCCCACGAATGCTCGAGAAAGAAATCAGACAGGAAGAAAGAGAGAGAGAACAAGAGATGCAAACATCCATGATGCAATGAAGAAGGACATCACCCTTCCAGAACTAAAGATGGCCATCAAACAGCTGAAGAAGAAAAAATCTCCAGGTCCAGACAGCATCTCAAACGAGATGTTACAACACCTTGGCAACACTGCCTTAATGAAGCTACTGGACATCTTTAACCACAGCTGGAGAGGAGGTCAGGTACCCCAGTGCTGGAAGGACACCAGGATGATCCCAATTTTGAAGAAAGGGTAGAATAAGCCTAAAGCCCTGAGTTATCGCCCCATCAGCGTGACAAGTTGTGTGTGCAAGACCATGGAGCGCATCATCAACAAGCGCCTGCAATGGTACCTGGACTCAGAGAGCATTATCGTGCCAGAGCAAGCCGGCTTCAGAAGCTACAAGAGTACAGAAGACCAGACAACACACCTTGCACAGGTCATAGAAGATGCCTTTCAAGATCAGAAGGTGACATTAGCTGCCTTCATTGACCTACAGAAGGCTTTTGACAAGGTGTGGAAGGATGGTCTCCTTGTGAAACTCCTTCGCAGTGGCATCCAAGGGAACATGTTGATTGATTGTACATTGCTTAACGTCCCGACAGCAACAAGACTTTCTCAGAATGTGCCTGCACTGCTTGTGAAAAAAAACTAAACAGAATATTGAATGTATGTCGCCAGCCGGTTTAATACGTTAAATAAACTTACGACATGGGGCCTAAATAAAGCTAAGACCATTTAGCAACACACATCCAATATCAATGATTGATTGATTGTACATTGCTTAACGTCCCGACAGCAACAAGGCTTTCTCAGGACGTGCCTGCACTGCTTGTGAAAAAAAAACCAGAACATTGAATGTATGTCGCCAGCCGGTCAAATACATTAAATAAACCTAACACATGGGGCCTAAATAAAGCTAAGACCATTTAGCAACACACATCCAATATCAAGAGCTACAGCAGCGCAGACAGTAGGGAGAGTTTAAAAAAGGAAAATACAGGTGAATGGACCAAGGGTAGACAGAAACACATGCCCCAGAATAGAGGGGAAACCCACCCTGTGGGGCTGACCAGGGTGACCCAGGGAACTAAAAAGTAGTTAACCCCACCCAAGTTCCCCAGGGAACATGTACCGGTGGACCAAGTCATACCTGCACAATCACAGAGCCCGTGTGACAGTGGATGGGTACTGTGGCCAAAAAGTGCTGCTGCGTCAGGGGGTGCCACAGGGGGGAGTTCTGTCGCCAACCCTGTTCATACTCTTCATCAACGACCTTGTGCCAGAGCTACCAAAAGGAGTCCACACAGCCCTGTAAGCAGATGACCTGGTACTCTGGTGCACAGAAGAGTATGCAACAACTGCTACATACAGGATGCAGCTAGCCCTGGACAGGCTGACAGACTGGACCAACAACTGGTGTGTGACCATCAACACAGAAAAATCATCAGCCACACTCTTCTCTCTCTCCAACAAAGCAAAGGCTGGCAACCTAACACTGGGCAACACCCAACTGCGGTATGAAGACCAACAGACATACCTGGGAGTCACCCTTGACAAGAGGCTGACGTGGAAGCCGCACATCTTGAACGCAGAAGCGAAAGCTAAAAGAAAGCTTAACATCATGAGGAAGCTGGCTGGAACATAATGGGGAGCCAATGAAAAGATCCTCAAATATTATATCAAGGCACAGTGAAAACACATCTTAAGTACGGATCCAAAGCATGGTTGACAGCAGCCCAGTCACACCAGCAGACCATTGACAGAGTTCAGAACCAGGCACTGCGTATCATCATCGGCGCAATGAGATCCACACCAATTGAAAAGATGGAAGAGACAACAGGCATCCCACCCCTGCGCATGAGAAGAGATTGCAAAGCCTTGATACAGTCCATAAAGGTCAAGTCTTCCAAAGACCATCCTATGAACGCCAGGATGAAACAACCAACCTCAAGGAGACTGAAAAGATCAAACTTTGTAAAGGAGACGAGAGCACTGCAGAGAAAACACCAGGAAAAGCTCCCTGCGCAGGTAGAGGCTCTGAATCCTGCTAGCGACCTTCCACCCTGGGAAAGTAAGCCAGAAAACATCACCATCTCTTCCATGGTACCCTACATCACCACCAAAGATGAGCACAGCACTGTGAGCAAGAATGCCCCGACACTGGCCATGCTCAAAGAAAAGTATCCCCAGGAAGCATAGATACGGGCATATTATACTGATGGATCAGCCGCAGATGCAGTTCAGAATGGAGGGGCTGGGGTGTACATTCAGAACCCAAATGGAAAATGGCAGGCAGATGCAGTACCAACAGGCCTTCACTGCACAAATTACAGAGCTGAGGTGGAAGCCCTGGTCTGCGCTGCAAACACCCTTAGTGGCACTGCAGACCCTGATGCCCAGATTGTCTTCCTGACTGATGCCATGTCTGTCCTTGAGGCATCAAGAGCAAGCAAACTGCCATGTCTACAAGAGGCACTGCAAAACATCAAGTGCACCAGACTGGTGCTGCAGTGGATCCCTTCAAACTGTGGCATCTACGGCAATGAAGAAGCTGACAGAATGGCAAAAGTGGGCGCAGAGGAAGAACAAGATGAAAATGGAGTCAGCTTTACAGAGATGATGAAGACCATCATTAAGTCTGTGTACAGACCACCACAATAACCCCTAGACAGTTACCATCAGCTGTCCAGACAAGAGCAGGTGACCATCTTCTGTCTGAGGACCGGGCACAACCGACTCAATTTCCACCTGCACAGACGCTTCCACCTTGTGCCATCTCCCCTGTGCCCTTGTGGAGAAGCAGAGCAGACCACAGAGCACATCCTCCAAGACTGTGGGAACTGAAAGCTGCTGAGGGAGGAGGTTTGTCCGAAGCCCGCCACTCTACAAGAGAAACTGTACGGGCCTGTGGAGGCGCTACAGAAGTCCACAGATTTCATTTTGAAAGCCAAACTCCAAGTGTGATGGCGTTCGAGAAGAAGAAGAAGGAGGGGATGGTTGGGACAACAATAATTCAATCTAATTCGTTGGCTTTGAGAGAAGTTAATCAAAATCAAAAAGTATTTTTGGACGAGTTTTGAAACTGATTGAAGTGATTGCATGACACAGTATGTGTGAAATGCCCACATTAACTCATTGCAGAGGAATGGCATCCGGGTATCTGGATGCTGTTCGTCTTGAATGAGTTAACAGGCAGACACTGGACAATGGATGCCTCTTTACATGCAGGTGATCATCTGTGTGCTTTTCTATGATTTTTAACTTTACAGCCTGAAAGTGCATGGTCAAAAATCACAAAGCAGCAGCCTTTTCTTGACACATCTACTGCAATTTACCAAAAATGTATTTTTCTCTAAAATGTATTTTTTTTTAATACTTACCGATGGCATTACTATATGGAAGTAGCACTTAGCCTATCAATTTCAGCCTAGGGATTGTTGTGTACAGCAAAGCCACCAGGGAACCACCCGAGTGAGCTGTACCAACATCTCTGAGTAGCTTCCCTTCACTGAGTAGCTTCCCTTACCTCATACGGGTAAGTGCGTAGCTACACCAGTTTCGCTCTTAGCTCACTGGCGGTGAGCGGGAGGGTCCTCCAAGTAATGCCATCGGTAAGTATTTTCTCGAAAAAATACATTTTAGAGAAAAATACATTTGTTTCCTCGAAAAACATTACCGATGGCATTACTATATGGAAGAATAACAAAAAGGAGGAGGGCACCGCCAATTACCCCGCCACTGTGGACGCATTAGTGAAAAAGGCTGGGATCAACACCTCACAATTTCAGCTAAGGTTAACCCAAGGCGCCTGGGGCGCCGGTAGGGAGTGTTGAGCCGCCGAGACGTCGCCCAACAGGGCCAGGTTGTCCCGCTGGCTTGAGAGGTCGCGCAGATAGAAATGGGCAAAGGTGGATTCTGCTCTCCATCCTACTGCAGCGACAATGTCCCTTACTGCGCTGATGCAGTCAAAGGCGAGGCTGGTCGAGACAGCTCTGACTTTGTGCGCCCAAATTAGCATCCGCTTGGCCCCTGCGGGGGAGAGGTCCTCATAAGCGGAGCGGATGACCCACCGCAACCATGAAAAGATAGTCTGCGTGGCAATATCCGTCCTGCCACGATACAAGGGGAGAAAAGGCGGGATCGGCCTCTCCGGATAAGTTTCGTCCTGTGGAGGTATATCTTGAAGACCCGGACAGGGTCTTGTTGGCGGGACTCCTGGGACTGGGAAGTGTCCGGCAGCGACCGGAGGTTGATCACCTGTGCCCTGGCCGAGGGGAGCCTGTTCTTGGCAAGAAATGCTGGGTTTGTGAGGAGTTGCACAGAGCCATCCATCCTGAACTGCAGGCAGGCGGATTCTATGGAGTGGGCATGCAGTTTGCTAACTCGTGCTGCTGTGGCGAGTGCAAGGAGGAAGCAAGTCTTCCTGGTAACATCATCCAGTCGGGCCAGGGACAAGGGCTCAAGCGCTCAGAGTTGAGCCACGTGAGCACCCAGGGAAGGTCCCAGTGAGGCACCAGCGAGCGCGGAACCGGACGACGGAGCTCAAAATGGGCCATCAGGTCCGAAAGATCCTTGCACGCGCCAGGCTCGATACGCCCCAAGTGTCGGTATGTGTCGGCGATCATAGCCAGGTAGCCCCGGATGGTGATGGGCACCAATTGCTGGTCCTCAAAAAGCCATAAGAAGAACTCGGCCAGGTGCGGCATAGTCAGCGTTGTGGGAGAAAGGCGTCGAGTCATGCACCAGGACTGGAGGGCATGCCACTTCCCTGCGTATACTCTGTGGGTGGAGGGTCTGCAGGCTGCAGCGATAGCTTCCACCGCTGCATGCGAGTAACCTCGCGCCGCGAGGGCCGCCCGCACAACCGCCAAGCATGTAAAGTTAGCCTCTCCGGGCACGGGTGGAAGAGAGCTTGTCAGGGCTGTTTCAACATCGTGCGAGGCGACAGAAGCGTCACGGGGGGGTGGGGGTGGGAGAGGGGGGGGGGCTCCGTGGCGAGGCTTAACAGGTCGGTTGTCCAGCTCTTGGCCCAGTTGAATGGGGCAACCAGGAGGAGGACCGCGTTGCACCCCCAGAGCTTCTAAATGATCTTGGGGATCAGAACCGTGGGTGGATAGGCGTAGGTAGGCCACGAGGCTGTCCCAAGGAATGGACAGGGTGTTCACGCCCCAAGCCAGGGGATCCGGAATGGGAGACACAAAGACCGGTAGCTGTCTGTTCCACCTCGTCGCAAACAAGTCGATCAAGGGAGTCTCATAGCGGGCACAAGCTTGAAAATCTCCGGGCTGAGGGACCACTCGGTGTGGATGGGCTGGCCCCGATGGGATAGGGAGTCCGCCAACATGTTCAGGTGTCCTGGGATGTGGCGAGCCTTGATAGAGATCCCGCGGTCCCGGCACCAAGCATCAACTGGTACAGGAGCATGCAAGAGGCGGCGAGCGCGTTCCTCCCATCTTCTGGATGTACGAAACCACCGTCGAGTTGTCAGAAGCACTAACACGTCTTGACCCTGGAGCCGAGATTCCCATTGACAGAGAGCTAGCTAGACGACCTGAAGTTCCAGCCAGTTGATGTGCTTGTCCGCGAGGCTCTGCGGCCACTGACCCAAAATCGAAGCAAAGCTCGACAAGAGATGAGCGCCCCAACCCGCGCAGCTAGCGTCTGTGCAGAGGGAAAGCTTAGGCGGGGGCGAGTACCGTGGAACACCCGTCCGGAGCCACTCTGGGTCCATCCAACAGAGGAGATGGGTCCTGATCAAGGGGGAACCGGAATCAAGGCGTTGAGGTCGCCTGAGGAGGGGCGCCAGTGCATAAGCAGATGAAGCTGGGGAGTTCGCGTGTACAGCCTGCCGAGGGGCAGGAGATCCGCTGCTGTGCTCATGAGACCCAGAAGCTGGAGCCAAGTCCGGGCTGACACCGAGCTGGCAAGGTACACAAGGCGGGAAAGGTGCGTCAACTTCTGGACGCGGGGCTCGGGTAACCGCACGTTGTTTAAATCAGTCAGAAATTCCATTCCCAGGAATTGACGAGACGGCAAGAAGTCTGACTTTCCTTCGTTGACCTGGAAACCGAGGCGCAGAAGGAGACCCAGCAGCGAATCCCTGTCCCTCTTGAGGGCGGCATAGTCCTGGTTCCGGAGTAGAAGATCGTCCAACTAGTTGGACGAGGGGCTCGAGGCTGACCGACAGGCCCTGGCCATGACGGCATCCACAAGTCTTGTGAAGACCCAGGGGCTGAGGTTGAGTCCGAAGGGGAGGGCGCGGCGGAACTGAAAAACTTGTCCGTCGAAGGCAAAGCGGAGAAAGCGTCGCGACGACGGGTGGATCAGGACATGGGAATTAAGCGTCTGCGAGATCGAGACTGACTGCAAAGTCCAGGGGCTGGACGGCAGCCCGAGTGCCCACGCGGTCTCCATGCGGAAGGGGGGGGGAGAGGGGGGCCGAGATGAACTTGTTGAGCGCTGACAAGTCGATGATGGGGCGCCATCTGCTGCCCAGCTTCGGCACGACGAAGAGGCGGCTGTAGAAGGCTGGCGAGTCGTGACATGCTACCACCTCCGTGGCGGCCTTTCAGAGTAGGGCTGCGATCTCGCCCCAAAGCGCGGCCACTCTGAGCGGGTCTACCGAAGACTGTGTCCACAAGGGCGAGCGTCGGAGCAGAGGGGGGTGCCGGAACGTCAGGCGCAGTCCATCCGTGACTACAGGAAGTATCCAAGGGTCGTCCGGCAGCAGCGACCACCACACGTCACTGTGCAGTGCTAACCTCCTGCCGATTGGAGACCCAAAAGGCGTCGGCGGGGGCCGAGATGGGATGGCGTCAGTGGATCCGGCCGCACCCGAGTCGCCGAGAACCCTGGGGCCAGGCAGGGACTGAAGAGGACAGGGCCGCACTTGGGCGACCGAACTGTGGCAGTCAACCAAACTTGGAAGCGGTTCCGGCTGGGCACTGAAAGGCGGGTCTGGTGAACCGCAGGGCGTGACCCCCCGTCCTGCGGGTGGGGGGAAAGCGACGACGGTCATTTCTAGGGGTGCTGGGCCACAGGTCCTTGGAGGATTCCTTCACTTGCCGCCACGTCGGGCTGAAGAGCTGAGATCCACCAACGGGGGCCTGGCGAAGTTGTGTCTTTAAGGTAAGCTGGGACAAAAGCGAAGGAGGTTGTCGCGGCTCCTCAGATCACAATTTACCACGCCCGTCAAAGCGTTAGCAGAGGCGTGGTAAGCTGCCCGATTGGCCACCATGGCGATGGTGTGGATCCTGTAACTGGGAGTCGCTGGAGCGCCCGGACTGCTGAGTGCAATGAACGATAGCCTGCATCGCCAGCTCCAGAAAATCGGAACACGCGAGGGTATTCCGGATGCGAACCGCCGTAGTATCAAGGACGGGAACCATGTGTCGACGAACTGTTGATTTACCACCCGCTAGGGCTTCCGCGTCCAAGTCCACCGCTGGAAGGGGACAGAGGAAGAAAGGCAAGTGTCCATTATACCAGCGCTCCCGAAAAGTAAGATCGAAGTCCTCCAACCAGCGAAAGTCTCAAACTCGGGCTACCTGCGTGCCTAGAAAGTATTGTTCTGCTGTACTATCGCGGTTATCTGCAAGGGAGGGTCCTCAGAAGGGGACCGCACAGCCGCCGAGACCCGGCGGGCCGTGGAGGAAGTCGTACTCGCCGAGCGTCCAAGGGAGAGGGTGACCGAAGGTGCAGAGTCACGGTACTCGTAACCGTGGCGGAAGGTCGTGTGGAGGAAGGAATAGACAAAAAACGGCGTTACTCACGTGTGTCAGAGAAGATCAGCAACGTCAGACTCTGGGAGAGAACAGAGCAGATAACAGCAGAGAATGAAATTGGGCGAAGAAGATGGGGATGGATCGGTCACAGTCTGAGAAAGCCAGCTTCCAGTATCACTAGGCAGGCATTGTCATGGAACCCCCAGGGAAAGAGGAAAAGAGGTAGGCCAAGAAACTCCTGGCGTCGAGACCTCCAAGCAGACATTAAGAGACTGGGAACCACCTGGAGTAGAATCGAAGGAGAAGCACAGGACAGGAGTTGCTGGAGGTCTCTCGTCGACGGCCTATACCCGGGTAAGGGTGACAGGCGTAAGTAAGTTACTCACGTGTGTGCTAACCACCGTGGCTCGGTCGTGTTGCCGCTGTGTGCTGGGGCGCCTCTCACCTCGGCCGGTACGTCTGGGGGGAGGGATGGCACCGCGCTCCGTTGTCCACAAACTGTCACAGAGAGTGGGGGGGGGTGGGGGGGAGGGTGGGGGGAGCATCGCGGGCGAGAAGACCAGGCGCTGAGATGGTGGCTGGGCCGAGCGGGTCACGGAAACCACGATATCAGACAATGCACGCCGTGGGCCGGTGATGGCACGAGGTGTAGTAGCAGTACGGGTGTTCCTGGCGGACAGAATACCCAGCTGCGAGTGTGGGTCCTAGGGGTAGTGGGTCGTTCCCTGCGGTAAATCTCCCATAACTGCGACCATTGGAGCTCCCAACACGTGGCACACACGTTGCAAGTCCGAGAAGAAGAGCAGCCGGAACATGGCAGACAGACAGAGTGCGAGTCAGTGGGCCACTGAAAATCTCCAAATCTGAACTTGCATACTGCAACAGAGGAGAGGTACGAGGTAAGAGGAACACAAAAGGCCACGTGGTCGGACACGAACACACTGCAAATGTTTTGAAGTATGAGCCAAATAAATATCCACAGGGCAGTTCCGCGGACGATCCAGTAAATTGCTGGATTCCTGGCCGGGGCAGTACCCGAGGCCTTACCTCGACAAGTCAAGATCAAGTTTTAATCAAGTTTCTTTCGTAGAAGAAAGGGTGCCGTAGGCTGAAGACAACCTGCTTGCAGGAAGCTAAGCGTGAAACTGGTGACACTACGCACTTACCCGTATGAGGTAAGGGAAGCTACTCAGTGAAGGGAAGCTACTCAGGGATGTTGGTACAGCTCACTCAGGTGGTTCCCCGGTGGCGTTGCTGTACACAACGATCCCTGGGCTGAAATTGATAGGCTAAGTGCTACTTCCATATAGTAATGCCATCGGTAATGTTTTTCAAGGAAACAAGTACCAATTTGCTTGAAATACTCGGACAGTAAACAAACAAAAAACACAACAAAATACAGCCCCTTGTGCACGCAGCCACTGTTAACTGTTGGTGTTACTGTTAATCCTTACATCCTGATACACTATTGCAAGAAATAAATTTGACTATGGCAGTTTAAGGGTCAAGCTATAGGCGCCAAGCTATTCTGGCACCACCCTTGAATTAAAATGATTGATCTATCTCCTAATCTGCAATCTCCAATGTAGTCTTTATAGGACAAGCAATTTTATTTTAAAAATCAGCCTCAGGGTGTAATGGGTTAAATAAAATACCACACACAGTACCTGATAGACTTGGACAGCAGATGTGATGGCGTCAACGTTGAGCAAATAGAAGCCATAGTCAAGAAGGGCGTCTGAATACTTGGGATGCTGTGGTCCAAAATGCTCCCTGCATAGAAACAGACAAATGATTAACCCTTCGTTCCTCTTAGAATCTCCTTGACAAAAAGCAATATGGACAGCCAAAGGGTTAAACTGATTTAACCCGCTTGTGCATGAAGCTTGTACTGTTCACATGCACAAGAGAATAATTTAAAAAATGCCCCCCCCCCCCACCCCCAAAACCCCTTTCCCCACTTAAGGAAAGGTCCTCAGGCTGTCCTCAGTCTTAGCCAGCTTAAGCATTTAACCATTAACAGGCTAAACAAGAATGACAATGGCTCAAAGACCTTTTGCTCACTGAACGTTCACTGGAAAATGATTCACACATTACAATTTACGAGCCACATCACAGGGAATGGTGAAAAAACTTGGAACTTACAGCTTTATCCCATTTACTGGGGCACTCCTGACCTTTTCTAATGCTTCAGTTTGCAAAAAGCTTTTCCTGGGATTCAGTATACACACCCACTTAGACAGTGACCACCCTATTGTCCTACCAAATGCTTTCTTTCGTCCGTTCAAAGCGAAAAGAGGCCACGGAATCTTGTGATTGGACACCATGAAGATTGCTTGTGATAGGCAATGGTAGCTGACGTCATAACAATTCTATACGACCTTAGGTCATCTGCATAATTATAACCAATCAGAGACAAGATGGCGGATGAACCAGCGAAGAAAAAAAGAAAGTATCAGTTGACTCGCGCCTGCCGACAATGACAGACTCGGAATTGAAGAGAAGAAAGAGAAAGAGAGACAAGATACCCCTAAGTAGAATTGACATCAGACAAGGGAATATAGAGCTTGGCTTAACTGCCCATCCGGAATTTGTCACTTTCTTGCTATGTGAATCAGTAAGTAATCTGGCTACAGGCTTTGTCGATCTTCCTATAGTTCCGCGAGCGCTAGTGATTTTCAGAATTCATGATCTTCAGTAGATTTTTTCTCTTACTAATTTCGCAAGATTTTAAACCTGTTTTACAGAGATGCCAATCCCTTTCACTACCTGACCTTACCATTTTCAAAATTTGACAGGAAGAAATAAAATCTGACAGGAAGATTTCGCGTGAACATAAAACTCAGTCATTCAAGGAGTTAAAGTTCGGTGCCATGGCGTGCAAGACTGCACACATGAACTTCCTCGTCACAGCACTGGCACAGACCAGCTTTGCCTGGCTAGAGCACAAAATCACAATTAAAAACCGAATGAACTATACGAGTTCACCTCAGAACCAACGAACTTATAACTTGAAGTTCCGTAAATCCACAGAATTCCGCGATAGGAGTGAAAATGGGGCATATACAACCTACCCCCGTACCCTGTTGACTCTGTTGGCACCCAAAACCAGGGACTGCAAACGCAATAAACCGTACGAGTTCAACCCTAAAAACACACGAATGGATTAAATTCAACAAATCCACAGAAAACCTGTGATACCTACTCATAGTGTGTAAAAAAGGACACACATCAAATTTCTACCTTCTTTGAAGTGATCAAAGGGGTATCTAAACAACACCCCAAAAACAGGAGGGAGAAGGAGAGTGGAGAAAATAAAAGGTGGAGGGGAAGGAGAAAGGAAGGGAAAAAAAAAATGGCACAACTCATGATGGAAAATTGTCTGACACGAAAGTTGAACCAAACAAACACTAGGATACAACTCTAAGCGAGCATCCTTCCAAACGTGAGTCAACGACCTACGAACACAAGTCAGTAGGAAAGACCTAGAGCTATCAATCCTAATCCCTAGCCAATATGGGGGATAGGCTAAATGGAGATTGAGATACATGCAGCAGAATGCTACACTAAATTTTCATCTCCACGGTTTGGTCTGCTTACGATGAGGAGTACTGGCAATTCAAAGCAAAACGTCCTTGAAACACACATGAACTATACATAAAAATTCAGACTGACTTGTGTCACTCAAGTGTGTACAGCCGGCCGATAAACAGGCCATTGCATCATATAGTGTGCGATGTCAAACACATCTTTACACACTAAAACATCAAAATCCCAAGAAGGGGCTGGGCCCACGCTACCAGAATTTGCGACTAGCAATGTATGGTAAGCAACAATTTGCCACCTGCCACATCGGCTTCGTGGCACACGTTTCAATGTGCGTGCAATGTGTTGTACTGACTGACCTGCCATTACCATATATGGAACAGCTCTCACGCGCCCGGTTGAAATATTCGGAGCTGCGGGAGTCCCATATGCATGGGAACTCTCGGACAAGGTTGATCAATTAACTCACTGGAGACGTGCCGCATACGGATGCGCAGCTATTCGCAGTGTTTCCGCATGCGGCTCGTCTCCAATGAGTTAACAGTCTCAAAGCCGTCGCTCAGTTTTTCCGCCATTTTTTCCGGCTCGGAAGATGAAGAAATGGGAAGTGGCGCAAGGACACCGCTGATTGGCTGAGAGGCGGCAACATTGCTCGAACCTTGCCGGCTACCACAAAAAAATAGACTCGGTTTGTATCGGGTCGCAATTTGTGGCGGCAATATTGTAGGCGCCCCTAATTGCGGCGGCAACATTGCCGCCACAAAATTGCGCCTGGCAATAGGTGTTTGTGGTAGCGTGTGCCCAGCTTCTAATGAACTGACCTGAAATCACACTATTTCCGATCATGTATATTTCAGATTCCGATTTGTTGCACTAATCAGAGGACACTTCTGATTGGCTCATTATTTATCTCGAGGGAAATGCGATGGCTCGGCGGTATAAGAGCAGCAAAGTCAGCGAGAAATTGGTAACTTTTAGTGGACAATTTCAGCGTTTTTTGCCAGAAGATAATTTATTTGGCTGTAAAATCTTAAGAAATTAAATTTGGCATAAGAAAATATGGTGAAATTGGAAGGGTTGGCATCTCTGGTTTTATCATAAAGTTACAAGCTAAATCATCAGGTTTTATGCTGCAAGGATCTAAAAACTACGGTGTGTGTCAAAATTGCAGCACTGACATTGCTGGTCGTGACATGTTTTTGTCTGTGCGAGCTCTCATTCACTCGATTCACAGAGGTAGTGTTTCTGCTGCGATGGTGCATTTGTCGTTTCCAGAGATGCTTTCTCTTACGTAGACTTTGATGTGTGAGATGTGAAATTGCAGTGCAGAAAGTGGGTATAAATACCACTGTTCTGTTTCATGTTTCTGAGGGATAAAAGATCAAAGGTCAAACTAGGTGACGCTGGCTCAGTCGCTTGTCGCGGAGACCGAGTCGAGCAAGCACGATCTTTACTCAGGGTAGCAGGTCAAGCGGAACCCACATTGATTTTGACAGCATAGCGAGTATGGAAGGTTTATTTTACATTCTCGTGGAAAATTATGTCAAAGGGATGCCGGAGAACATCGGTACATGTGTACACTGACACGTGTGTACACCACACCGATGACCTCGTCTGCAGTATTGACCGGGTTCTGCCTTGTGACATAGGCTAGTAAATATGCACAAATTCAAAACGAGGCCGATGCAGGCGATAATTTGCGCTCTTGAGTACAAAAACAACACACCCACCAAACAATGAATTTCGACATTTGGCATTGTATTTACATCATAAAGCTCTAAGTTAGTACACAAAGGACCAATACATAATACTGTCAGCAGTTTGTGTTGCAGACAGTTTTCTGACTGTGTTGAGATGCTTGATCGTGGGGAAAAATTCATTTTTCTCTAAAAGGTGTTTTTTCGAAAAATACTTACCGATGACATGACTTATTGGAAGTGTCCACTACTTGCTCAATTTTAGCCTAAGAACCCGTTGTGTTACCACACAATCCGGGAGGCACTTGGGAACCCCCAGAGACGCCGAGAGTTGTCTCCCGTTCCTGCCCTACCGGTTCCCGGTCATGTGGTAGACCAACCAGTCAAATACTTCGCTCACCAGCGGCAAGCGGGGCAGGTGGGAGGGTCCTCCGAGTCATGTCTTGGTAAGTCTTTTTCGAAAAAACACCTTTTAGAGAAAAATAAATTTGTTTCTTCCAAAACATTACCGATGACATGACTTATGGACCCCCACCAGTGCGAGATTGTCTCGCTGGCCTGCCAGATCCCGAAGGTAGAAGTGGGCGAAGGTCGATTCTGTTCTCCAGCCCACGGCTGCCACGATGTCTTTGACAGCGCAGTTACGGTCGAACACGACGCTCGAGGCCATAGCACGTACCTCGTGTGCGCTTATTTTACGCCTCTTTGCTCCCTGAAGGGAGAGGTCCTGATAGGCGGACCATATGATCCAGCGAAGCCAGGAAGATATCGTCTGGGCTGTTATGTCATGTCTGCCGGGTCTCAAAGGCAAGAAGAGGCGTGAGCGTCCTCTACGGACGGCTTTGGATCGGCGCAGGTAAACGCAAAGGGCGCACATGGGATCTTGTTGCCTGGTCTCCCGGGGAAAAGCAATGTTTCTTAGTGGCCGTAAGGTGATCACCTGAGGCTCAGTCAGAGGATACCTGTTCTTGGCAAGGAAGGCTGGGTCTGTGAGGAGTTGGACGGAGCTGGGCACGCTGACAGCGCGTGTAGCTCGCTAACCCGGGCCGCGGTGGCAAGGGCCAACAGGAAGCAAGTCTTACGAGTCACATCCGCGAAGCGGGCCAAAGGTAACGGCTCGAACCGGGCAGAGTTAAGCCACATCAGTACCCAGGGTAGGTCCCAGCGAGGAAGGAGCGAGCGGGGAACTGGACGCTGCAGGCCGAAGTGACCCATAAGGTCGGCGAGGTCTTTGCAGGCGCCAGGGTCCGGGCAGCCGAGATGCTGATACGTGTCGGCAATCATGGACAGGTACCCCCTGATGGTGAAGGGGGCTAACCCTAGGTCTCCAAAGAGCCAGAGGAAGAAGTCCGCAAGCTGGGGATTTGTCAGTTCAGTGGGGGAGAGGCGGTGGTCGTTGCACCAGGAACACAGGACTCGCCACTTTCCCTCGTAGACTCATCTGGTCGAGGGTCTGCGGGCAGAAGCGATCGCTTCCACTGCTGCACTCGAGAAACCTCTAGATGAGAGGGCTTACCGCACAATCTCCAAGCGTGAAGGAGGAGCCGTTCCAGGCACGGGTGGAACAATGGCTGGCGGGGTTGCTTGAGCATGGTGCTCGGCGTAGGTAGCAGCAGGGGGGGGGGCCCGTGGCGAGGATGAGGTGGTCGGTGGTCCAGGAGCGGTTCCAGGAGAACGGCGCGACCAACAGGACGACTGCACTGCATCCCCGAAGCTTGAGGAGGACTTTGGGAACGAGCACTGTACGTGACGAGACCGTCTCAGGGAATCGAGAGCGCATCGACAGCCCCGGCAAGGGGGTCGGGAATCGGGGAGACGAAGAGGAAAAGCGGGTGATTCCACCTCATGGCGAACAGATCGAACAGAGAGGTCTCCCAATCATCCGAAAGATGTCCTGGCGGAGAGTTCATTCCGTGTGAAAGAACTGGCCACGCCGAGAGAGCGAGTCGGGCAAGACTTTCAGGTGTCCGGGAATGTGTCGGGCTCGAAAAGAGATGTCGCGGTCCTCGCACCAGCGCATCAGACTGTAGAGAAACATGCACAAGTCGGGGGAGCGCATCCCACCTTGTTTCTGGATATAAGACACCATCGTTGTGTTATCCGAGAGGACGAGCAGATCTTGGTGACAGAGGTGATCTTCCCAGGCCCTGAGGGCTTGCCAGACTGCTTGCATCTCCAACCAGTTGATGTGAGTGTGCGCTAGATCCGGAGGCCAGGGGCCGGACGTCGAGAGGAACCTCGGCAGAAGGTGAGCACCCCACCCGGAGAGACTTGCGTCGACACAGAGGGAGATCTGCGGTGAAGGAGAGGCTAGGGGAACTCCCGAAGCGAGCCACGAGGTGTCGGCCCACCGTCGGAGATGGGGACGCAGCATCCGAGTCACAGGAACCAGGGCCGCTATGTGGCCGGAGGACGGACGCCAATGCAGCAGGAGATGCAGCTGTAGCGGCAGGGAGTAAAGACGACCGAGGGGGATGAGGTCCACGGCCGCATTCATTAAGCCAAGAAGCTGAAGCCAAACTCTGGCGGGGGCTGCGTCCTCCCAGGCTAACTGGCTAACAGGCTAGGGCGGCAATCTTCAGTATCCAAGGCTGCGGTAGGCGCACACGGTTGAGGTCGGTAGCAAACTCCATGCCGAGGTGCACGAAACGGTGCGAAGGAGCAAGGTCCGACTTGCCCGCGTTGATCAGGAAGCTCAAGCGCGTTAGGAGGCGCAGCAGCGCATCCCTGTCCATCGTCAGTTCGGCCTCCAACTGGTTGCGTAGGAGGAGGTCGTCTAAGTAGTTCGACGTCAGACTGGAGGACGACTGTCGGGCCTTGGCGACTACGGCGCCCATGAGGCGGGTGAACACCCAAGGGCTGAGGTTGAGACCGAATGGGAGCGCCCGAAACTGGTAGACCACGCCGTCGATAGCGAACCGGAGTTATCTCCTGGAGGCCTGGTGCACCGGTACGTGAAGATACACGTCGGACAGGTCCAGGCTGACCGTGAAGTCTCGAGGCTGTACAGCGGCTTTCAGGGCCCTGGCGGTCTCCATCCGAAAGGTTGGGGCCGAGATATTAATTTTTCTCTAAAATGTATTTTTTTCGAAAAATACTTACCGATGACATGACTGTCAGGAAATAGTCTACTTGCTTACCAATTTTAGCTTAAGACCCGAAGGGTCCCCCCAGGAGGCTCTCGGGGATCCCTAACAGGGACGAGAGTAGCCTCCCATGCCCATCCGGTCACGTGCCACGTGGTGCACCCCTCAACCAGTTGTCTACGGAGCTACCAGCGGCAAGCGGGGAGGAGGGAGGGACCTCAGTGTCATGTCATCGGTAAGTATTTTTCGAAAAAATACATTTTAGAGAAAATTTAATTTGTTTCCTCAAAAACATTACCAATGACATGACTGTCAGGAAGAATGTCAAAAAGGAGGAGGGTGCCGCACAATCCCTTTAGAAACCTCTCCAGGGACGAAAACGGCCCGTCACTCCTGATCACACACTCCCGACAATTTTAGCGAAGTGCATACCTAAGGCGCCGAGGGCGCCTGGAGGGAGTGTTGTGCCACAGAGATGTCGCCCACCAGTGCGAGGTTGTCGCGCTGGACTGTCAGGTCCCGGAGGTAGAAGCGGGTGAAGGTAGACTCAGCCCGCCACCCCACTGCAGCCACAATGTCCTTAACAGCACAGTTGCGGTCAAAGGCGAAACTTGTGGCCATAGCGCGAACTTCATGCGCGCGGATCCTGAGTGTCTCAGCTCCCTGTGGGGAGAGGTCGCGATAGGCGGACCGTATGACCCAGCGGAGCCAGGAGGAGATCATTTGGGCTGAGATGTCGGTTCTGCCGGTGGTCAGCGGCAAAAAGAGACGAGTCCGTCCCCTCCGGAAGGACTTGGAGCGACGCAGGTAGATACGAAGTGCACGCACCGGATCTTGCTGCTGAGTCTCCCAAGGGAAGTCAGGCCCTTTAAGCGGCCGAATAGTGATGACCTGAGCCGTCGTCAAGGGAGATCTAGTCTTAGCGAGAAAGGAAGGATCGGGGAGTAGTTGAACGGAGCCATCCACCCGGAACTGCAGGCAGGAAGGTCGCGACGAGAGAGCGTGGAGCTCGCTGACACGGGCCTCCGTGGCGAGGGCCACCAGGAAGCACGTCTTCCGAGTCACGTCCGCGAAGCGGGCCAGGTGGAGCGGTTCAAAACGGTCGGAATTTAGCCAGGTGAGGACCCAGAGGAGGTCCCAGCGTGGAACGAGCGAGCGGGGAACCGGACGCTGCAAGCCAAAATGCGCCATAAGGTCAGCCAGGTCCTTGCAGGCACCGGGGTCAGAACGGCCGAGGTGACGGTAGGTGTCGGCAATCATAGAACGGTAGCCGCGGATCGTGATGGGAGCCAAACCTTGGTCCTGGAAGAGCCAGAGAAAGAAGTCCGCGAGTTGAGGAGTCGTCAGGTCGACGGGGGAGAGGTGACGGTCAGAGCACCAGGTACGTAGCACCCGCCACTTAACCTCGTAGACACGACTGGTGGAAGGCCTGCGGGCAGAAGCGATAGCGTCCACTGCCGCACTCGAGAAGCCTCTAGCGGAGAGGGCTTGCCGCACAATCGCCAGGCGTGTAGGAAAAGACGCTCGGGGCAGGGGTGGAAGAGCGGCTGGCGGGGCTGCTTGAGCATCGTGCGCGGGGTGGGAAGCGGGAGGGGAGGGTCCGTGGCAAGACTGAGCAGGTCGGTAGTCCACGACCTGGTCCAGGAGAACGAGGCCACCAGGAAAAGGACTGCGTTGCATCCCCGGAGCTTGAGCAGGACTTTGGGGACCAGGACCGTCGGCGGGTAGGTGTAAGCGACAAGCCCATCCCAAGGGATCGAAAGCGCATCGACTGCCCAAGCCAGAGGGTCTGGAATCGGGGAGACGAAGAGGGGAAGCTGGTGGTTCCACCTCGTGGCAAAGAGATCGATGAGGGCAGTCTCCCAATGGTCGCAGATCAGGCGAAAGATGTCCCGGCACAGGGTCCATTCTGTGTTAAGAAGCTGACCCTGCCGCGACAGGGAGTCGGCCAGGACGTTCAGGTGACCTGGAATGTGACGCGCTCGGAGGGAAATGCCGCGGTCCTCGCACCAGCGAAAGGAGTCGGTAGAGGAGGATGCAGAGGTCGGGGGAGTGGGTCCCTCCCTGCTTCTGAATGTATGCAACGACTGTGGAGTTGTCGGAGAGGACGAGGAGGTCCTGTGCCCGAAGATCGGATTCACAAGCGCGGAGGGCCTGCCAAACTGCATTCAGTTCCAGCCAGTTGATGTGCCGGGAAGCCAGGTTCGCGGTCCAGCGGCCGGCCACTGAGCGAAAACTCGGAAGAAGGTGAGCGCCCCACCCGGCGAGACTGGCATTGACGCAGAGAGAGAGACGGGGCAGTGGCGAGGTCAGGGGGATCCCGGAGCCGAGCCAAGAAATGTCCGTCCAGCGAAGCAGAAGGGCCGCAGCATAGGAGAGACCGGCACCAGGGTAGAGAGATCGCCGGAGGACGGCCTCCAGTGGAGGAGAAGATGCAGCTGGAGAGGGCGGGAGTACAGACGACCGGGGCGTGAGGGCGAGAGGTCCGACTTGTCTGCGTTGACCAGGAAGCCCAGGCGAGATAACAGGAGGAGAAGAGCATCCCTGTCCTTGAGAAGAGAGACCACCGACTGATTCCGCAGAAGCAGGTCGTCTAAATAGTTGGAGATCGGGCTGGAGGATGACCGTCGGGCTCTGGCAACCATGGCGTCCATGATCCGCGTAAAGACCCACGGGCTGAGGTTGAGACCAAACGGGAGGGCCCGAAACTGGTAAACAGTCCCGTCGATGGCAAAGCGTAGGTATCGGCGGGAGGTATGGGGACGTGCAGATAAGCATCGGCCAGATCCAGACTGACGGCAAAGTCCATGGGCTGAACAGCGGCACGAAGGGCCCTGGCTGTCTCCATGCGGAAGGATGGGGCGGCAATGAACCGGTTCAAGGCGGAGAGATCGATGATCGGCCTCCACTTGCCTCCAGGCTTGGGGACTATGAAGAGACGGCTGTAGAAGGCGGGGGAGTCGTGCCGAGCGACGACCTCCGTAGCAGCTTTCTGTAGGAGAGCGGAGACCTCTCCGCGAAGGGCATCGGCCTTTGTCCGATCGGACGGGATCTCGGTCCACAGGGGGGAGCGACGGAGCGGAGGCGTGGACCAAAAGGAGATAAGGAGACCGTCCGAGACAGTGGAGAGGATCCATGGGTCGTCCGGAAGAAGGGAACGCCAAGCGTTGCCGTGCAGGGCGAGTCTCCCGCCGACAGGAGACCCCGAAGTGGTCGGCGGGGGCGGAAGCGGGCAGGAGGGGGCCCTCCCGCGCCCAGGGCGGCGGGCGGGCTTGGGCCAGGACGGTGCGGCAGGACGGAAAGGGCAGGCGCGGCCAAGGGCGGGCGCACGAGTAGAGGTGCGGGGCCGGGCGGCAGAGGCGGAGGAGGGGACCACCGCGGAGGGTCTGACGAACCGAAGGGCGCGACCCACGGCCTTGCGGGCTGGCGGAAAGCGAGGAGGAGCACTGGGCCAACGGTCCTTGTTAGCTTCCTTCAGGGACTGCCAGGTAGGGCCGAATAGGAGCGGGGCGCCAACTGGAGCACGGCGGAGCTGTGACTTCACATCGGGGGTAAGGCCAGGGCAGGCATGGAGAACCACATCACGCCGCATAAGGTCACAGTTGGCGGCGGCTGCCATGGAGTTGACGGACGAATGGTAAGCCGCAACGGCCAAGGCGTGGAGATCCGACAGCAGGGGAGGAAGGGAAGAGAGCCAGGCTGCCTCGATATGGTTAATGAAGGCTTGGGTGAGGAGCTCTAAAAACCCCGAACAGGAGAGGGAGTTCCGGATGAGGGAGGCGGTGCGTTCTAAGCCGCGAGGTAAGATCCGCTTGAGCTGGGAAGAGCCGCCCGCGAGCACAAGCGCAGGCGGATCCATCGGTGGCAGAGGGCACGAAAAGGATTGAGAGTGGCCAGCGTACCAGAACTGCCGAAAGGCGATGTAGACACCGGAAGGCCAGCGGCGGTCGGAGAAGAAGTCCGAGTCAGAAGCGGAATCTCGCTGGAGGTGAGCAGAAAGAGCGTCAGCCAGGTCGCGGAAGGCAGGCGGCTGGGGAAGAGACTTCAACTTCTTGACTTGACGAGCAGCGTCTACAAAGGCAGCAGCTTTCCTCTTGAGCGGGGGGGAGGGAGGGCAAGCATCCGCGGGGAGGCAAGCCGCGATGAGATGGGCCGCGTCGTCCAAGGCGCGTAGAGTCTCGCCACGAGGAGTGGACAGGGCAGCAGGAGACGCCGGGTCATCCACCGGAGAGGGCGAACGGCTGCCCGAGCCAAGAAAAGCCGAAACGGAATCCTCCGGAAGCAAACTTAAGGTCTCAATGTCGACGGCAGGCTGAGGCGGTGGACGAGGAGAAGACCAACTTACGGAGGGTGGAGGCAAACTGACCCGCGGGAAGGCGGAGGGGGAGCCGGAGGGCTAAGCCGAAGACACCGCGGGGACACTGGAGGCGAAGGCCACCGAGAGCGAGGAAGACGCCGGTCCCGAGGAGAACGACTGCGACGAGCACGAGGCGAAGGAGTCCCGTCGTCCCTACGACTCCTATGGGAGGAGCACAGAGGGGAGGGGCGCCAAGAGGACACCCGCCGCGGAGAACGACTGTGCCGACGGGAAACACAGGAGGAAGTCAAGCGGGAGGACGACGAATGCCGGGCGCTGCGTTTTCTATCCACGCGACAAGGGCTCTGACGTCGATCCCCGGAGTGGCGCATGGAGGAACGGGAAGTGGGGGGACGGTCCGTTCTGTCACGAGGTGTAGGAAAAGGCGACAAAGGTCGCGGTGCCCGAGGCTCAATGAGGGGGGCACGTAGCCGGCTGGGCGACTCGCCGTAGGAGTCAGCGGGCTTAGAAGCTGGGGCCAAAAGGCCGACGTGAGTACTAATAGGCGACAAAGGTCGCGGTGCCCGGGGCTCAAGGAGGGTGACACGTAGCCGGCTTGGCGACTCGCCGTAGGAGTCAGCGGGCTTAGAAGCTGGGGCCGAAAGGCCGACGCGTGTGCTAATTGGCGACAAAGGTCGCGGTGCCCGGGGCTCAAGGAGGGGGGCACGTAGCCGGCTTGGCGACTCGCCGGAGGAGTCAGCGGGCTTAGAGGGAGGGGCCACAAGGCCAACGCGTCTACTAATAGGCGACTAAGGTCGTGGTGCCTGGGGCTCAAGGAGGGGGGCACGTAGCCGGCTTGGCGACTCGCCAGAGGAGTCAGCGGGCAAGGTTGGTGCGGACACCGTAGCAGAAACAGTCTTACCAGGAATACGAGGTGTGCGTTTCCCCAAGTCCGAGGAGGGAAGCTTGAAGAAGTCCCAGCGTGCCGCGATAGGTCCCAAGGAAGGCGGACAGTCGCGGACAGGCGTGGGTCGCTCGCGCCGGTAGAACCTCCAGAGTTCAGACCAAAGATCCTCCGGCCAAGAAGAGCAGACAGCGCAGACGAGGTCAGAGGAGCAGCCGGAACACGGTAGACACACTGTGTGCCGGTCACTATGCCACTGGAAGTCGCCGCAATGGGGACAGGTGCGCACTTGGTAACTGCAACACATACCCATACATGAAAGGTGACTGGCGGCGGGTAACTAACCCCGCCATTCAAAGCTCCGAAATTAGGTAACGAGTGAAACTCACTGCGAAACGAGAACCGGTGTATTCAACGTGGTATGGCCATTGGCCGGAGAGAAAACAAAGAGTAATTCGAGCTGAGACCGACGTCCGGCCCACCCGGGCGAGACGTAGGAAGCGGCCGAGACTTTACCTTTCCATGGCGGAGCGGCAGAGTGTCGAAGCACAAACCACCGCGTGCGACGGGAGTCTAGAAGGCTCCAGGGCCAGCAAGCCGCACAGACAAGGCTAAGCAGAGAAGAAGGAGGCCACGCAAGGAAGAGGAAGAAGGAAGGCAAGGAGAAGGAACGGTCGCACCGTACACAGTCTCCGTAAGTCAGGGTCCGTAGGCTCTAAAAAACGCGTGCGTATGCTAACAGCTCCGTAGACAACTGGTTGAGGGGTGCACCACGTGGCACGTGACCGGATGGGCATGGGAGGCTACTCTCGTCCCTGTTAGGGATCCCCGAGAGCCTCCTGGGGGGACCCTTCGGGTCTTAGGCTAAAATTGGTAAGCAAGTAGACTATTTCCTGACAGTCATGTCATTGGTAATGTTTTTGAGGAAACAAATACTGGTTCAGCGCTGAGAGATCGATGATGGGGCGCCATCTCCCTCCTGGCTTCGGGAAGACAAAGAGGTGGCTGTAGAAGGCCGGGGAGTCTGGGCGCTGAACTATCTCCATGGCGGCTTTCCACAGCAGGGAGGCAACCTCTCCGAGCAGGGCGGAGGCCTTGATAGGGTCGCTCAGGATCTCGGACCAGAGAGGGGCGCGACGTAGTGGCGGCGGTGAGCGAAAGACAATCCGGAGACCGTCGGCGATGGTGGAGCAAATCCAGGGGTCGTCGGGAAACAGAGAGAACCAACTCCCGCGGTAAACGGTTAGCCTCCTGCCGACAGGAGACCCCAGAGCGGCCAAGCGGGGGCACGGGACCGGAACGGTCTAGGGCGGCTGAAGGCGGGGGCCTGCCGGGGGGGCCTGAGGGGGCGCAGGTGGGTCTCGAAGTCCGCAAGGCGCGACCCCCAATTTCTCTCCCCCAGCCTGGTGGGCAGCTGGAAAATGCTGGGGAGGAGCGTTGCGGGGTCAGCGGTCGGGGTTGGCATCCTTCACAGAGACCCACGTGTCGCCGAAGAGGAGAGGACCTCCAAGGGGGGCATGACGCAGCTGAGAGCGCAGATCGGGAGGCATCCCACAGCAGGCTTGAAGCAAGGCCTCCCAACGTATTAAGTCGCAGTTGGCGGCGGCCGCCATGGCGTTGACTGACGAATGGTACGCCGCCCGGTTGGCGACCTCCGCAAGCGCCAGCAGGTCTCCCAGGAGGGGCGTGATCGAAGGATGCCAAGCGTCCTCCACGCGACGGACAAAGGCTTGGAACCCTGAGCAGGCTAAGGTGTTCTGGACGAGGGTAGCCGTGCTATCCAAGCTGCGGGGGAAGGAACATCGGAGCAGAGCGAGGCCACCCGCTTGCGTCAAAGCCGGAGGATCCACCACAGGGAGAGGGATGGAGAACGCCTGGGAATGGCTGCATAATAGTCTTGACGGAAGGCGATGTCAAAGCCAGTCGGCCACCGACGGTCGGAGAAGAAATTGGGATCGTGGCGGGCGGCGAGGTGGAGGTGGGCGGAGAAAGCATCCTGCAGGTCCCTGAAGCCGGGTGGCTGGGGAAGAGACTTGAACCTCTTGACCTGACGCTCGGAATCCACGAAGGCGGAGACCTTCCTCTTCAGGAGGGGTGGGGGGGGGGGGGGGGGGGGGAGACGCGGGGCAGGCTTAGCAGGCAGTGTCGCCGTGATGATCCTGGCGGCCTCGTCGAGAGCTAGGAGCGTCTCTGCACACGAGGACGACGGAAGTCTATGGGGGTCCGCTTCATCGGAGGCGTGGGGCGAGGGGGGAGCGGCTGTCCAGTTCAAACAAGGCCAAAACGGAGCCCTCGGGGAGCAGACTCAGGGCCTCCTCGTCCACAGGGTGGCCGGGCACGAAAGGGGGTTCCGCGGAAGCAGGGGCCCGACGAGACGTCAGGGAGCCGTCTTGCAGATCACAGATCTCCAGGGAGCGGGCGGGTCGAGGACGGGGGAGGGATGAAGGCAGCGAAGAGCGACAAGGCTACCGGGGGCTGGCGCGTGGCGGGAGCCTGTCACGGGGGGGGAGCGACTTCATGCCGGGGACGGGTAAGACGATCCTTCGCAGGCGAACCTCCGGCGGGGCGCCCTCGAGAAGAAGAAGACCGGCGACGGAAGCATCGAGGTGAGCGAGCCGAACGTCAGGAGGGACAGCGCGACGAAGCATGACGACCACGTGTGTAGGAGGGTCGGGAGGAGCGGCGACGGTCCAGGTGGGAGGACCGGTCCTTCCGACGGCACTCAGCGGGGAAGCGAGAGCGTCTAGAGCTGGCGGTGGAACGGCAAGACTCAGGAGCGTGGCTGGAACGCGCACGCTGGGGCTGACGTCTCTGCTGGCCGAACTCAATGAGGCGGGCGCTCTGCCGGCAACCAGACCCCTTAGAAGAGTCAGCGGGCTTGTCGAGGAAAGACAGACGAGGATGGCCAGTCACTAAGGGACGGCTCGAGGTACGCTGCTGCAGGCCGGGCTCAGTGAGGCGGGCACTCTGCCGGCATACAGACCCTACAGAAGGATCAGCGGGCGTGGCAGCAGGGGCAGTCCTGTGGTCAGCAGTTCTAGTGTGTACCCGACGAGAGGTCCGTTCCGTAAGGCCGGGACGGGAAGAGGCGGTCGCTACGTGAGAGGCGGCAGGGAACGGATTAGGAGCCGGGCGCAAGGTCGCTGGCTGTGGGCGCTCGCGCTGGTAAAAACTCCAAAGGTGAGACCACCGTAGTTCCGGCCAGGACGCGCAGACATCACAAAGGCGGTCCGAGGAGCAGCCAGCACAGGGTAGGCAGACTGCATGGTCATCCGTCAGCCAATGGAAGTCGCCACACCGGGAGCATGTAAGCACCTGGGCGCTGCAACACATAAAAGGCATGCTAGGGCGACCAAGGCGGGTACGGGGGAACAACACAAGCAAGGGAAGAGGCGCCCGCGGTCACAGTAACTGCAAAACGACCGACACAGACGCTACACAACCTGGGCCCCAAGGCCAAGCCAAGCGAAGAGGAGCATCGGGCGCAACAGGGCACAATATCCAAAGTACAAAACAGTAAGTGCCGTCACACGGCGGAGCCAATTACCTGTAACTGCAGGGGGGGCAAGGGAACCCGCCAAGCGAAGAGTAGCATGGGCAATAAGGGTACATGCAAGCCCTGCGCTGAAGAACAAAATGGCGCTAATGAAGCGCTAACGGCGAGGGCACAAGGGACCCCACCCAGGTAACCAAGGGTCGAGTGAGCTCTACAGATACCCGACAAGCCGTTAAAAAAAGAGAAGCCCCAAGACGGCCGGCGCCTGGCCCGGGGGCCAGCTACCGCTACCTTACCTCCGAGACGACGCGGGGAGGAGCCTTCATAACACCATCACAGCACCAGGAGGGGATTGCACACCTAGCACATAAATACATGATTGTTTATTCATTTAAAATAAAAACATATACAAGACTCACCTAGCTTGATGAACGGCAAGTTTGATGAGCACTTCAGCTTTCTTGAACTCTCGTTTTACAACACACGCCTGTTCAGAAAAAAAAGAAGACATATTACATTTCTGACATTACAGTTACACAATACATGTATGTAATTCCTTTTACCATGGTAACTATTGTTTTTGTCATCTGAAAATACAGGTGAAATTTTAACTTTCATGGCAAAAGAGTTACCTGTCATTAAAGACCGTTATTTAGGTGGCTACAGCCATCTAAATGATGGTCTTTAATGACAGGTGATCTCTCATAGGGGTGGTTGCTCTAAACGGGTTGTGCTGTGTGAACCTAACGAAGCAAATTTCCAGTCTCCTACCTTTGCGCACTGCCGAAGAACATCTATCACAGTCTGCAAAATAAAAAACGACGACAATGAAATACACTGATAGTAAAAACTGCTATTGACAGTACCATCTGGCAGAAATGATGCGTAATTTCACACATTTTCCACTCAGCAGCACCATCAGTAGCAACCCTGGGGTTAAATAACTGGAATAAAATCAGCCTCTCACTCAATAAACACTCTACCACTACAGTTTCAGAAATCGCACTGGTAATTTTTTATTTTGACCTCTCAACCACAACCACAGACAAGCAAACAAATACAAAAATTTGGATTTAACCTGTTCACTGCCGAGAAAAACTGAATACCACACAACTACCAGAGGAATAGATCCTCATGAGCCTCCACAGTTGCGGGGGCTCATGGGGATCCATACCTCTTGCTGAAACCACTTTGTATCCATGTGCCTGGGATGGTTGGGGATCCTCGACGTTGAATTTACAATTATTTCAAAAGCATGATCTGCATCCACTGGCTGTGTGAGGGGGTTAACCCTTATCATTCGGAGTACACCAGATTGAAATAAGTTTGACTAAAATAGTTCAAGGGTAGTGCCAGAATAGCTTGGCACCTCTAGGTGCCAAGCTGTTATGGCACCACCCTTGAACTAAAGCCATTGGTCTATATCCTTATCTGCAAGTACTATAATGTAGCTTGCGTGTGGCAGTGTACAAATTTGAAGCTTTTAGCCTCAGTATATGGGTTAAAAGAACACATATCAAGGGAGATCACTCAGTGCTAGACAAACGAACAAATCTCCTGGCGAGGCGGTCTGTTCGCTTGCCCAGCGCCAAGTGATTTCCCTTGGTATGTGCTCTATGTCCACCAGCCTTTCCTCACCTTTGGTTCATAATAAACTATACTGATGAGCAAAAGAAATGCAACATTTTTGGAATCATCGGAAACACTAAAGTGCTTCCAATGAGTACAAAAATGTTGCCCTTTTTTTTGGCTCATCAGTATATATCACAACCTGAACAGCCCATCAGGAGATTACAGTGATGTTCATGCCATTTCTTGCAGCAGCTAGAACACTTTAGAAAATCACAAACTTCAAATTTCTACACACCAATTTAAAAAGAAGCAAAGAGGAAATCTTACCCGAGTGTTGACTGAACCATTCAGCTCACTCAGAGCCCTGGAACATGCTTTGAATGCCTGAAAAAGTACAAACTAGTATTAATAAAGGTAGTAAAAAGACAAAAAATTACTTTTAAAGACATTATTACACATTAGCCCTAAAACACCCTGCACTGCCGTAATGATTCAAAGAACCACTTTTCTAACAGACAGTTACAAAACACTACATACAGGTCTAGTAATAAACAGGAGACTCCAGTTCACCTCACGCCATCTTAATATCAAGTAATTTGACGATGACTTCGCTTAACACTATCTGAGCTAAAAACAGAGTGATGTGCTAACGGCTGCCAGAGAATAAACAAGTGTAATTACTTGCCGCATGCCTAAACTGCTGTAGAAGTGTCAAAAAGGCATAACAAACACAAATCATGCTAAAATTTGTCCTAATGCCACTAATGGTAATTTAACCCTTTTGCATTCGGATTCTGACTATAAAAACTCAGGTTTGGATTTTTTCATGTTTCAACAAGTATAGTTGTTTTGTTTGAGAGGCCATCATTGAATTTGCCCGACACCCTAGAGTGCACTATTGGAAAGTGGCTACACTATAAATGTGTGGTCATGTCATGTCATGTAGCCGTGTGGACAGGTTATGTCGCCGTCATTTAACGTCACCAAATCTTGGTGACAAAGCTTTATCAGTACGGACAGACAACAGACGACAGACGGATGACCACTGGCACAGAACACTGACTCACTTTTGCTTTGCACACAAGCCAAAAAGCAAGAACAAAAAAAGAGCAGCGCAAGAGTCGTACAGCAAAAATATAGCCTTCTTCGTCTCACACATAGAAACAATTTGACAATCAGCAGCTATTCTCACCTCGTCATATAAACTCTGAGCGAAGAGTAGAGCGCACTGTTCTGAGTACAATATAGCTCTATTGATAGTGATGCCCCTCTGTGTCAGTTCTTCTACTATGGAAAATGCTTCTGCACACGTCCGTTTGGCCGCATGGTATTTGCAGTTGGCATTTTGAACATGGAGCAATCTACACAAAAACAAAATCAGGCCGCATAAATTTGACAAGCCGGGCTGTGAAAATATGAAAATGTCAAACACAAGAAAACACAATGTTAACCCCCTTGTGCGTGCAGCCATGGTATTGTTCACAGTACCAGTGGCTGCATACACAAAGGGGTAACAGGGTTAGTGAAAAGAACAATTTGTTACTGAGACATTTAAAAATAAATACTGTGCAAATCTGACTGTGCCCATAAATCACGAATATTGTTGCTGTTTCAGGATCTGCTTTGCTGACTGATGACCATATTCAGCAATATTTAACACTGTATTGCACTAAAAATGTGACTGTTCAAGATGAGTGGCAGTATAATCTTGTGACTGTCCAAATCAAGTTCTACTATATGCTATGAGACCCAAAATCACAGACTAGAACAATTAAATATACACTGACAAGCAAAAGAAATGCAACATCATTCAAGTCATCAAAACACCTCAGTTTTTCCGATGACTTTAACCCTTTACATGTCGGTAGCTATCGACACCCAAAAGGTTCATGTCACATAAATTTATTTTTGCTCATCTGCTGACCTGACACAGTATTCCATGGATCGACACAGGCCTGCTTCACTTCTGTCCCCTCGTATTGCAATCAGACATGCCTGGTAGACCCTCTCGCTGTCATCAAACCAGCCAGCCTCTGACAGAAAGCCACCTGCCACAGAAACAAAACCAGACCATTAACAGATTGACAAGCAAACCTTTGTGGTAAACACATGAGTGACAATGAGTAAAAATAAAATGACTGATAATGGTCCACGAGATAACAATGCCCCAAGATCCAGGGTCAGCAAGAGACATAAATTCTCATGAGCTCCTGCAGATGCAGGGGTTCATGAGAATTTGTTTTCTTGCAGATGGAACAAACTGGCTGCATGGCTACCGGTATCCTGTCAGAACTAAAATGCTAAAATTCATACTTTCAACAAAACTAAATCTGCCTCCAGGACCGAAGACTGTCATCCATGTAAACATACAAATATAACGCTAACTGCAAGAACCCTGTTACTACTATTAACCATAACAGTGTAGGTGTGGTGCCACAATAGCTTGGTGCCTCAAGGTGCCAAGCTATTGTGGGACACCTACCTGCTGAAATCTCTACCAGAACAGATCATCCTTCCATATGCACAATAAACTATTTTGGCATAATCTTTGAACTATCAGTATCATAGTCTATCATGATAATCTATCTCTTAAAATCCTTGCAGAAGCAGCTTGGCACTTCTAGGTACCACGTCATTCTGGCACCACCCTTAAACAATCATGGCCGATCTATCTCAGGTCAAAGCAGCATGAGTAAGCATGTTCTGCACAAGCCACTAAGGTGCTCCGCATTAGCGGAGCACCTTTCTTAGTGGCTTGCGCAGAATTTAAGCTCACTCACACAACCAACTCATTAAGGTGGCACATGGCGTGCAAAATCGTCATTTTTTTCTTCAAAACATTGTTCGAAAACTGTTTGACCTATTATTCTGAAATTTGGCACATAAAACAAAGACAGCATAATGAATGTTCACACCAAGTTTAATCATCCTAGCTCATATAATTCATAAGTTATGACATAATCACTAAAAAAAATGGGTAGCGATTTTGCCCCCTACACCATTACATAATGAGCAGCCTGTTCACCATCTAAAATGGTTTGAAATGAAGGAAAAGGATTATACTACACAATAAAGCATGATAACTGTCCTTGTGATGCATGGAAATGTCTCTGGTCATGTGTCATATTGTTGCCAAGAAAAAAAATTCATAGCATGACTTGATCAACCTAATGGATCACAGAAACCACTAAAGGTACAATTTTCTAACTAGTCTTATTGTGTTCAGCAACTATTTTTACATCTGTGTGCAAAATTTCAGCTTGATATCTTTATCCAAAGCAACATTTTTTCAGGGGGCAAAATCATCGCTGTTGCAAAAAAAGCATGTTTTCAGAAAATTGACTTCAAAGTTGGAGACAGGTAAACAGTTTGTCTATAAGTCAAATTGTTCATTGTAAACACTTGGAATGGTTCCTGTGGAAACTAAGAGAGTCTGTACTGACACTGGAACAGTCTCTAAGCACACAGAGAGTTTAGAAGGCTCCAGGATTATACTGCACTCCCTCCCGTCCCCTGCGACGAACGCGTTCTTGGCGGTGAAGGTAAACATCGTCAATCTTCTTGCGACGAGCTCCTGCATGGAGAGTCTTCTGGTAGTGCTGCCAGGTCTTCAGGTGGATTGGGGGAGGCATGTTCAGCATTCTCCAAAAACAGGAAGCCAATGGCGTTCATAGCAGCAGCAGTCACCAGGCGCCGGTTTATTTCGTAGCCAGTGTACACGGTGCCCGTCTTCTGTGATGTCATCACTTCACTGATGATGGTGCCACAACCCGTGCATTGCACTTTCAGCTGGCAAGAGGTCCCCATCCTTGCAGATTTGTCTTCAAAAAGGCAATACTGAAAAATAAACAGAGAAAAATCCTTTAGTACGATATACATGAAAAGTCATGGTACTCTTACCCAATGTCACCAAGTCACAAACACAACAAGTAAGCAGTAATGAGGAAACTTCACTTACCGATTGCTCACAAGTATCACACTGTACAGGAGAGAAGAGCTGGTTTAACTTTCCGGGTTGATGATAATATTTATTGCCTCAATGGGTGCAGCTTCACCGGTCTCTTTTTCACGATCGTCTTGAAAAAAATTCCGAAGTTTCTTGACGGAAGCAACTTCTGCCGATGTCAAAGCCGTCACAGTCGCATCGATAGCCGCACTCTCTGCAGCTGCATTCGGTGACTGCTGCTTTTTCTGTTTGCTCCTCTTTCTCTTCTTGCCGTACTGGTGCTTGGTAGCCCATTTGGTCCCCTTTTTTGGGTCATTTCTGTCGCACTACATTGAGTTTATGACAAGACTGTCGCACACGGCTTGATAACGACGCCATTTTGAGTTATTACAAACACGCGTGTTGCCGAGGACGGAAACTGCCGAAGTGCTCTTCGGCCGTGATCACGCGCTGCGCCGTGCGCCGCCGGCCAATCAAACTTCCATTCAAACGGATGACGGAAGCGCTTATGTTCCGAGGGTTTCGATTGGTTGTAAGCTGCTCTGATAGGCCTCGGATTGATTGATTGATTGTACATTGCTTAACGTCCCGACAGCAACAAGGCTTTCTCAGGACGTGCCTGCACTGCTTGTGAAAAAAAACAACCAACTAAACAGAACATTGAATGTATGTCGCCAGCCGGTCAAACACATTAAATAAACCTAACACATGGGGCCTAAATAAAGCTAAGACCATTTAGCAACACACATCCAATATCAAGAGCTACAGGCAGTGCAGACAGTAGGGAGAGTTTAAAAAAGGCAAATACAGGTGAATGGACCTCGGGTAGACAGAAACACATGCCCCAGAATAGAGAGAAAACCCCACCCTGTGGGGCTGACCAGGGTGACCCTGGGAACTAAAAAATACCTAACCCCACCCAAGTCCCCCAGGGCAGACCCGGGTGGGGTTCTGATAGGCCTCGGGTTTTCTCTTCGTGTGTCTCCGTATCGCATTCTTTGTTTCCGAAACAGACCTCAAAAGTAGGCCAAGACCGTGACCTTTCCACTCGTACCAAACACATGGGGGTTCTTTCAAAGGGACATGCCGTAACCAGGCACTCAAAATTGAGTTTTTGACGGCCACGTTAGTTTTTCTTTTCACTTCCAGCGATAGATACATCACTAAAACATCCAAAATAGGGGTATAAATCAATAAAATGGACAAAACCAATCACACACATGCATAATACAGACATCGTAGGACCCATTTCTGGGTCAAACTGGAAACACATTTTTGAACGATTTTTGACGAAAATTACATGCCGTGTGCCACCTTANTTAACTCTAATGTAGCTTCTGAGTATAGCTCTAAAACGCGGGAATTCAGACCATCCATCCCAGTACTAAAATAACATTACTAAAACTTTACCTAAAGACAACCCCATGTTGAGTGTGCGGATCCTGCTGGCTTGATCGTTCATACACTGTGGTGTCATCTGCCTGACGAACGCCTTGGACAGAATCTCCGACATGCGGATGTCTTTGTCCATAAGGGCTTGGAAACAGTGATGCAGGAGTGTCCTGAAAGCACATGACACAACAAACAAATAATATATTACACTGGACATGTATACAAATATTGTATTTCTTATCCCACTTCTACATACAGTCACTGGTGCTGTAAACAGTTCTGTCAGTAGTACTTTTGATCAAGGTGATTCCTGCAGGAATCACCTCAACCATAAGCACTAATGACAGCCAAACGATTTTAAACTTATAGTACACATCTGTTAATGATTTTTGTGACTTTGGGATGTATATACTGTGCACAAGACTGGATTGGCCATGATAGTTCAAGTTCAACTTAAAAGGTGACAACTAAACAGTAATCTGGCACTACCCTTGAACTTCAATGATAGTGCCAGATTTGCTTGGCACATACCTTCATGAAGAGGTGAGATGAAAAATATCCCTCCCTTCCCCTGTGACATCTTTTCTTTAAAAAAAATGCTAATGCCAGTTCACAAAAATAGCACTTACCGCTTGTCATTAACTCTAAGGACTCGAACAAACACATCCAAGTCAGAAAACTCTTGTGCAAGAGGTTTCAACATACACCTGTCATACATCTGGAAAAGAAAAGACAAATTATGTATGCATGATATGTTCTTTTTCTTTCTTTGTCTTCAAGAACTGACATTAGTGTCTGGACTACCAGAATTTGTGTATGCAAAAAAACTTAACTTAAATCAATTTAATTTCATGTACTGTAAGTTAATGTAATGATTCTAACTGTCTATATTATAACCTAAATAGTAATCAACCACTTAGAAATTCAGTAACAGTTACTAACACCTTCGTCGCTAAAAGTAAAAGTGTAAGAAACAAAAGATAACGTCATAATGCACTTGTTAAGAAATATTTTCATTCTCATTCTAATCACTCGTGGCTTTATTCTGAAATAATCAATTACAGGTTAACAGCTTGCGTACTGATGCGATGATGATCGAACGATCTGGGTCGAGCATCACTCGTGCATTGTTTACACACATGCATTCCTACAACTTCATGTCTTGAATGTCCAATCTTTTGTTTAATCTATCTCACCGCATTCAGCAGGAGAATATCACGCAGTATGAGGGACATATAATATATATCAGCCGTGCGTCAGTTTTCATAACAAAACACCAAAATAATGTAATAACTGAACTCCGTGCCAGGGACTACCGTCTGAATTGCACAAGTCTGATACAGAAACATACCTTGTAGTATATATCGAACTGTACATCTTCTGGCAGTGTCTTGAACTCTTTTCGATGTCTTTTGTATGCCACTGCTGCCACTGAAACGGCTGTGTTGTAGAGTGTTTCTGGTACCCATTTCAACTTGCAGGCAGACGCCATCTTGGATACTGGATGACGTACTGAAAGGGACGTAACCGATGCGAATTTCGAGTTATCTTTGATGGCGCAGCGGTACCTTAATTTCATTCTCTCTCTTCTTTTTGTTGTTCTTTTACTGCCTGGATTTGGACGCGGAGTTGCGAAGGCCTCCTGAAATCCACAGATTTAGGTTTTACTATTTTTAACTAATAAAAAAAATAGTGGCCGCTTCCGCCCCGTCCGGTCGCTAGGAAATACCCTAGTCAGTACAGCCCGTATCGGTGGGCAAGCACTACTGGCCCGACTCGACTAATGCCGGAGCGAAAAACAAACAAACAAACAAAAAAACACTCCCAATACAGACACGGCAACAAATAACTTCCAAGAAAAAAAACACTTCCCTTTCCGAAAGAGTCTGTTTTCTGCATAAATTTTGTTCATCTTTGCCGGAATGCAACCGGCCGGCCTTCAGTGACGGAGTTAGTGCACATACGCTGTGACTGCTGCCTGCGGAGCGGCCAAAATTAGTGACCGCTCAGGTTCAGTCTGCGCGGACTGGTTTCAATTTCGATTATTGAAAGGGAAAGGACTTCCAGCTCTCGCTGATTTCGTCCGGGGCGGGAGGGGGGGGGGGGGGCGCTTATTTTCTGTCTGTCGCTGTTGCTCGCGCTTCTTTTGACTCCGATCCTCTCGGTGTCAGGAGTCCGGCCGCGCCTCAGGCCAAAAACACAATGCCGTTTCCGTACTGTCCAGTCTCTTAGCGGCCGTAGTCAGTGCCAGTCATCCCGGCTAACTTTTCAATCCCGCCCTAAACACTACCGCCCACGGCCGGTTACACATTTGCCATGCGGCAGTATAATAAATCATAAAAAAAATAAATTAAAAACAAACAAACAGCACATTGACAGCATTTTGTGGCTATGAACCTCAGTGATTCATTACCAACCCCGCATCCAAGCACAGCTGAAATCAGCGTACCCCTCAAATCACTACGTCAACGCGGGCAACTCAACACTGATAGGCCCACAATTGTCCACGCGAATCAGGATGGTATGAATCAAAGCACCAAACATGTCTCCTCTCATCTCAGAAATTTCCAGCAAATTCTAACATTCAGCCCTACCACAAATTTTCAAATAAGGCACTATGAAAAATTATTCTTAAGTTGAAAAACACCGGTTCTTGCACTGCCTGAACTGCCCAATTTTCAGAGTAAAGCGCCCCAGGAAGGGGCAAGGCCTTCCCTACTGCTCTCGTTATTCAGCTCCGCCATGCGAGTACCAGTCCAAGGCCTCGGTTGTTTTTAGTTTTGCTATTTTATGGTTTGAGGTTGGTTCTCTACACAATCTTTATGTTTTCGTGCTTTAGTTTCGGAGTGGGTTTTCGATCCCTGCTCCTTATGTTGTACCCCAGGGAGTGCACTGGGGGATGCTAGGTACCCTTAGGGGTCCCATTACTGATTTAGTTTTTTTTACCAGTGGCCGGTCGGTTGGCGGCTTGTATTGAATTCCCGAAAGTGGGGGTGTTTATCTAGTAGTTTCGTGGTCCCCGTGAGGGCGTGCCAGGAGTCTGGGGGTGGGTTGACCAGATTTTCTAGCGTTAAGGGGGACTGTAGGCTTGGTTTTTTTTTTTTTTTTTTTTTTTTTTTTTTTTTTTTGTATTCTAGTTTCGTTTATTATTGTACAGTCCAGGAGGACGTGTTCGGTGGTGAGGGTGTGCCCGGATGTGCACATTCTAGTGTCTTGGTGGACTAGGTATCGCCGGTTGCGGGCCCCTCCTAATTTGATTCTAAATAGTCTGGATTGGTCTTTCCTCCAGTATTTCCTTTGTATAGGGTAGGGTTGCCGTCGAGCGTTCCTGTGAGCTCTTTGCGTCTACCACGTTTATTGTGGTTAAACTGCGCTTTTCCCCATGTCTTTTGGAACGCGGCTGGCTTGAGCGCATTCATCCTCTCGGCTGCTGAGAGGGGTACTGAGGTTGAAGTAGGTCGCTTTTTGTTCGAGTCCTTTCCAGGCTTCGCTATTTTATCGGCTTTTTCATTGCCGTGGATTCCTACGTGTGATGAGACCCACTAGATAATTTTAACCTCTTGGTCTCGACCTTCAGTTCTAATGTATGTCAGATCTTCTCTTGCTGAGTCTATATTTTGAATGGCTTGGGTATCTGATAGAGAGTCTGTCGCTATGAGGATATTCTTTTCCTGTGTCAAGTCTGTAGTCTTTATGGCTTTGATGGCCCCAAAGATAGCTGCTAGTTCAGCAGTGAATACCGCCGTGTGGTCGGGTAGTTTGTTGGCTCTCTCCGATTTGTTTGGAACGTAGATACCTAGTCCAGTTGCGTGCCGGGTTGCGTGGATCGTGCGACCCGTCTGTGCATACGATGATGTGATTTTTATTAAGCGGTTGTTCGCTTGATGTTGAACTCCATTTTCATTTTGTGCCCGTCTGTTTCTTTATTAAATTTGGTTAAGTCCAGGTCGACCTCTACCGGTGGGAGTTTTCAGGGAGGGGTGTCTGATGTTGGGTTCTGTGTTCTGTCTGACGTCTTGAGGTCTATAGTGTCTCCTAAATTGCTAGCTCAAATGATCAAAAGCTGATGGACACGTTTGGCCCACACAAAGCATCCAGAAGATGGACTGACATGGCACAGCCCAAACGGAGAGCACCATAACCAAATTGACTACATCATGGTGAAGAGACGCTTCCAAACCAGTGTGAACATTGCCAAGACAAGAAGTTTTCCAGGAGCAGACATTGGAAGCGACCATAACTTAGTGATGATAACCCGTCCGACTCCGCCTAAGGAAGGTCAACAAGCAGGGTCCCTCCAGAATCAAGTTTGACCTCGAGAAGCTGAAAGACCCAGAGGTAGCGGAAGCCTTCCAGGCAACGATAGGCGGAAAATTCGCGCCACTGCTACTTCTAGGTGCAGAAGACGCGGATGTGGACACACTGATCGACACATTTAACACTGCTGTAACCGAAATAGCCAGTGAGATCCTTGGCAAACACCGACAAGCAAAGAAACCTTGGGTTACAGCCGACATCTTTGTTCTATGTGACAAGCGTCGAGAATTAAAGAAAAAGAAATCAGAGGTAGAAGGAGCTAAACAATACAGGGAAATTAACCAGGCTATCAAGAAAAGCATGAAAAAGGCAAAGAATAAGTGGATTGAAGATCAGTGTAAACACGTAGAAGAAAATCTGAACAAAAATAATAGCAAAAAAGCATACCAACTGGTGAAAGACCTGACCAGTGTAAAACAAGAACGCTCCTCGATCATTCAAGATAGTGAAGGGAACTGTCTTACGGAAGACCAAGACATACTGAAGAGATGGACAGAGTACTGCTCAGATTTGTACAACCACCGAGCTACAGGGGACCCAGGCATACTTGTCAACCCACCCGTGACCAACAATGGCAACTATCCCATCCTCCGAGAAGAAGTGAAGGCTGCAGTGAAGTCGCTGAAAAAAGGGAAGGCAGCAGGGGCAGACAATATCCTTGCAGAGCTAGTCCAACAAGGGGGAGAGGACATGATAAGCGCCTTACTAACAATCTGCAATAAGATCTGGCAGTCAGGGGATTGTCCCACATCATGGACCCAATCACTTATAATAACACTCCTCAAAAATGGCAACTTACATCAATGCCAGAATTAGCGATCAGTCTTATATGCCACCCAAGCAAAGTCATGTTAAAGATCCTACTGAACAGGCTGAAGCCACAGGCAGAGGAAATCATAGCTGAGGAACAGGCAGGCTTCAGACCATGGCGCAGCACAACTGAGCAGATCTTTAACCTGAGAGTTCTATGTTAGAGGTACCTCCAGCACCAGCAAGACCTCTGTCATGTCTTTGTGGATTTTAAAAAAGCGTTTGACAGGGTGTGGCATGCAGCCCTTTGGTCCACCATGAAGCTATACAACATCAATGCCAACCTGATCAAAGGCATAGCAAACCTTTACAACAAGGCCACTAGCGCAGTCTGCTTCAACGGCAAAATAGGAAACTGGTTTAGGACTACAGTTGGAGTCAGACAAGGCTGCTTGCTCTCACCTACTCTTTTTAACATCTTCCTGGAAAGAATCATGACAGACGCTCTAAAAGATCATGAAGGAACTGTCAGTATTGGAGGCAGAACAATCACGAACTTGCGCTTTGCGGATGACATTTATGGTCTTGCAGGAACAGAGAAGGAGCTAGCTCAGCTGGTGGAAAAGCTGGATAGTACAGCCATTGCGTATGGGATGGAAATCAGTGCAGAGAAGTCCAAACTGATGACAAATAACACCAGTGGCATTGGCACTAACGTCATGATTCGAATCCAAAAACTGGAAACAGTTAATAAATTCAAATACTTAGGAGCCATTGTGACAGATGAGGGATCAAAACCAGAAATACTGTCCAGGATTGCGCAGACAACAACAGCACTGACAGATTGAAGACCATATGGAAGGACAGAAACATCACACTCTCCTCCAAGATCAGACTGATGCGCTCCTTAGTCATCTCAGTGTTCTTGTTTGCCTGCGAGTCATAGACCCTCACAGCAGACCTTGAAAGGAGGATACAAGCCACTGAAATGAGATGTTTTCGAAGGCTGCTTGGCATTTCATACAGAGATCACATCACGAACGAGGAAGTGGGAAGCAGAATCAGGCAAGCCATCGGGCCCTATGAAGACCTATTAGCCATTGTGAAAAAACGCAAACTGAAGTGGTATGGGCATGTCACGCGTTCAACGGGGCTTGCCAAAACAATCCTGCAAGGCACTGTGCAAGGAGGACGAAGGAGAGGAAGACAGAGGAAAAGATGGGATGACAATATCTCAGAGTGGACAGGACTGAGGCTGGGCGATACGCTAAGAATGGCCAAGACTGAACCGCAAAGTGGAATGGAAGGAGTTGTTTTCCAAGTCATCAGTGGTGCCCCAACGGCAGGTCGGCAAGACTACGGGATATAGATAGATAGATAAATTGCTAGTTACCGTCAGAGTCTTGAGTTTGGATTGTTGTGTCACTTCCCATGTTGGCTTTTGGTCCTCAGTGAGTGCTAGTTTGGCCGGATGGTCGTTCGGCATGCATGTTGTTTTATAGTAGTATTTGGCGGCTCTTTCTGCTATGGTGATGTCTATAGGTTTCTGGCCGCTTTCCGCTATCATTAGCAGGTTGGTGGTGTGGGTTGGGACGCCCAGGGCTACCTTTAGCGCGCTTGACGCCGACCGATAGTAGTAGTTTCTTGGTTTGCGTCAGTTTTGTTGAGATTTGTGAGGAGGGGGGCCGCGTAGAGTAGCCTAGACATAACATAGGCGTGATATATTTTTAGTAGTGATTTGGGGTCGGTGCCCCAGTTTGCACCGCTAACTTAGCGCATCAGGTTTATTCCTTTCCTGACCGACTGCGTGACTTTGATCTATGTATGGGGTCCAAATGTTGTTGTATGGAAAGACCATTCCTAAGAACTTGATTTGTTTCCAATGGCTCAGCCCCATTGGTCTTAAGTGGGGGGATGGGTGTTGTCACTCTATACCTCCGCGCCTTATTTGTTTGAAATATGATGGCTTGCGTCTTTGGAGATAAGACTTTGAATCCTGGCTCTGGTTAACCATTTTCTACTCTAGTTAGATCTTGTTGAATTCCGTTAAGACCTACCCGAATTCTGTTCTACTGCCTGTGCGTATGGTTTTGATTTTGCCAATTGGTGATGTATCATCTGCAAATTGCATTATTTTACTGTCTCTCACTACATGCTGCAGCCCTGAGAGCATGAATGGTAAATAGGAGCGGCCGGCTGAACACTGACCCTTGTCCGCCAGTCTGCGCGAACTCAACATGATGAGGCTCAGTCAGTTATACAGGTAACGGGTTGCCGGCATGGCCGTAAACCGAAATGCCGGCAGAGTAAGACTGTTCACACACACACACACACACACACCCCCCCCACCCCCACATACACATCACCCCCTCCTGAATAGTTTAAACTGAAAGAATTGATTTTGATAACCGGACTATGGTTCATTTTAGCAGGATGTGTCGTCCGTAGGACTGAGCCTCAGTGTCGCCAGGCCGGATCATGTGAACGGCCTGGAGGTGTCAGAACAGTTGAACTGAACTTGACTTAATTGCTCCGGCGAACATGACGTCGAGTCACGTTCCGCCGGCCGGAGCACTGCGGATTAGGCGGGGTCACCGGCATCGAACTAGATAAACGTTCCAAAAAATCAGAGATCTAATCGCGATTACTGGCCTGGGCTTGAGGCGCCACTCAGCTAAAATCAGTGGTTGATCTCAGTAATCAGTCCGGCTGTCATCTTCACATCTAGCCTTCATAAGACAACAAGCAATTAAAATTTATATTTATTAAAAAAAAAAAAAAATCAGCGGCCTCATTGATTTGTACTGAATGGGTCAAAGGCAAATCAGTTTATTGACACTGACTGACAGTTTCCTATAGGCTTTTCCTATAGGCTGTTGTGAAAGTGCACGCTCCCCCTGCGAGCCAGCCGGCCTCTGACGGAGTCCGGCCTTTTCAGCATTGACTTGAGGTGGCGGGGCGGCGGCGCATATCAGTAGTGGTGCTCAAGGACACTACACGATCGGATTGCCGCCGTCGTTAAAAAAAAAAAAAAGAAGGTGTCAGTGGAGAAAGGCAGGGGACCCTGGGCAGACCTGAAAGCCGGGGCCGCCGAGAGATCATAAACCAGACTCTGACTGACTGGCACACTGGCTATCAAAACTCTCCAGTCTACGACGCCGCACCGTCCGTCTCCAGTCCAGTCACGTGAGGCCGAGGTGGGGTGGAGCTCCCAGCTTGCTTGACTAAACTTGACGAACTAGATCGAACTGACTGAGTTTGTCGAAGATTGATGTTATCCCTTTTCATCCTCATACACTATTGCTTGAAATAAATTTGACTATGCTAGTTCAAGGGAGGTGCCAAGCCGCTTTTCCTGGCACCACTCTTGAACTAAAATGGTTTATCTATCTCCTGATCTGTCAGTAATGTCGGAGTAGCGCCTTCATAGGTCACTAAGCAATTTAACAACAACAAAAAATCATCCTCAGGATGTAATAGGTTATATTCCAACGCGGCCTGTGGCTTTGCCTTTTAGTAGTGTGAACGACCAGAGGCTGATCCATTCCGGACATTTCGGACCGGACGGCTACCGGGACTATACGCATGATCAGCCCGGCTGCTCGCCCTTCTCTCTTAACCCATTGTCTCCCAGCCGGTACAAAATACCCACATTTTGGAGTTGTCCTCTGATGACTTCATTACAATTAACAAGACAGATCGACCATGATAGTTCAAGGGTGGTGCCAGAATAGCTTGGCGCCTCCGGCGGTCTGGGCGTCAAGCTGTCCTGGCACCACCCTTGAACTATCATGGTTAATCTATATCTTGCTGTGGTGCCGTCGTCGGGACTGAAAGAGTTAAGGATCAGATCTGAGCAGTTTTGATGATTCTTTTGATGATACTACACTTCATGTCAGTGACTAACGCACCTACAAGAGCCGGATAAAAGACCTTGAGGGCAGCTCTTATCACCACGAACACTGACACGGCACTCGTCAAGCGGCGCCTATTGTGTGACACTGTCAGTATTGCGGAAGTCAGCCTCGCTCATCCAGCCTGAGCCATCGGCCAGCAAGAGCCACAGAGTCTCATGAGCCACTGCCTTCTATCTATGCCTATTGTTCTGCCGACATCCGCATCAGTCTTTCCTGCTGATACTCTATCTGGCCGGTTGCCCCAGGAAATCCTTATTAATACATGAACATTTCAGTGACAGGATAAAGCTATTGACGGCGGACCTAAAATTGTGACGTCACACCAGCTGTGGCCACACGGGGCAATTGCTTCCGGTGCATGTAGTAACTTTTCTGCAAGAAATAGTTCCAAAATTTTCCTCCCTTTTTGCAATTATTTTAGGTTGTAAAACTTCTATTTCTTGCCTTTTTGGGCGTTTTGAGCAGCAAAAGACATGACAGGTGGTGTGAAAAAGAGCACAATCTGGGTAATTGTAGTCGACCTAGTGTGTTCATTGGCGCCTTATATCAGGGGCATGTGCACAGTTGTATGCAGGCTTGCATAGGACAGTTTTTGGGGTACTTAGTGCATTAGAGTGTTGCGGAAAACGCTAACAGACAATATGTTTAATAATTGCTGGAAATGTTTCTTCTGTGATATGCTCCACGTGGAATTTTTGTTTTGGCAGAAAGGTTCTTCGTTCATAGCTTTATGTTGCAAGAGGCTAATAGAGAAGAGTGTGTGAAAAGGGGGCGTAACCTAATTGCCCTGTGTCAGTGACCTGTAGTCTCAAATTTTAAAACCCGGATGTCTTCCTTAACCCTTTTCATCGGATCCTGATACACTACACGTTTTTCTTCATTTTTCTTTCTCTTTGGAAACAAACAAAAACAGATTCTGGTGAGCGGTTTCTTACAGTGATGGCAAGACGTGCTGTTATTGCTCATAGTACGTCAGGACTTTTCAGTCTGACATTACAAAAACAGCGATTTCCCTATGAGCGCTTAGTCCCGTATCCCCTCAAGCCGCCACGACTGGCGTGATGAAGTCAGCGTCCCGAGCCCTATACAGACTTGAAGGCATCAGTCCGCTTTGTCACGTCGGCCGTGCCCGACTGCCGCATCAGAGCGGTTACACCATGCTACAGGAACATCCGGCACTTAATGACAATAGGACTAAACAGGAAACTTGATATATTATATACAGTGAAGTAGCTCCGTTACTGAAGTACTAAAGGTTGCTTAATTGTTCTTAGCCCTTTGGCTTTTGAAGTGGCAGCGCTTTTCACTGAGTTGTCGCGGAGATGGTTGCGAGAATCACCTCGACTGACAAACAGGCAAAAAAAAAAAAAAAAAAAAAAAAGCGGTACCGACAAACATTGAAAAGGGTTAACCCTTTGGCGGTCGGTACATCGCTTTTGTCGATGTGATGATGCACGAATCACCTCGACCAAATACACTACCGACGACCGGCCAATGATTAATCAGTCGCGTAGGATCCGGTACCAGTTGTAAAATGTCTTATAATAATAATAATAATAATAATAATAATAATAATAATAATAATAATAATACCGGTTATTATATAGGCGCTTTTTCCCAATGAAGCGCCGCGAACTGCACCCAACACGCACGCTCACCTGACACACACGCATATCACTCTGAAGACAAACACAGTACAACACTGACAAACACAGGACTGACATTCACGTGGTGCCGAAGGGTCAGTCAGCTACTGAGGTTTCGGAAATTTGGATCGCTTGTATTTGAATTTTTTTTTTTATAAAGTGGCCTGAATCCGGTACCATAGGGGTCTTTAGGTCAACTGCGGCCGTTGTTGGCCGCCCGACTTGTTTTGCTTACTGGGTATGGCCGGGCCATAAGACGGCGGGCACAACCACAGATGGTCCATGACTCGGAAACCCCCTCCCCCCCCCCCCCCCCACTTCCTCCCCCCCCCCCTGCCCATTCACGGCTGCATAAAATATGCATAAATGTCACCCGGAATGGTCACGCCCCCCCCCCCCCCCTTTGCATTCAGTGGGACTGAGAATCCTTGACTTTAAGTGAAGTGACTGCAGCATGCCCGTGCGTACACTGTAGGACGTGGCCACCCGGCCGGCAGAACGGCATGTGACGTTTGGGACACCGGCTCTACATAATATAAACCACTTCACTGCCAGCGGAGGCAGATTATGTTTATCGGTGAAATCGTTGTTAACTCATTCTACCCCAGACACACCACAGCATAAGGATCGACCATGATAGTTCAAGGGTGATGCCAGAATAGCTTGGCGCCTATGGGCGCCAAGCTATTCTGGCATCACCCTTGAACTATCATGGTCGATCTGTGTCCTGCACTGCAATGCAGTCTTCAGAGGACAACGGCAACATTTGGGGATTTCGGTGTTGGGGTAGAATGAGTGAATCCATATCATACTGAGGCTAAAAGCTTCACTGAAATTTGTACACTGCCATTTGCAAGCGATGAGCTACATCATACATAGTTGGTTATAGTACTTACACTGAGATAAGGCTATAGACCAATGGCTCTAGTTCAAGGGTGGTCCGCAGTGCCCGACTTAGCGGCTTGGCGCCTAGAGGTGCCAAGCTGTTCTGGCACTGAACTATTTTAGTGAAACTTATTTCGCACACTGGTGTATTCCGAATGATAAGGGTTAAGGTGGATGGATTACTATACTAAAGATGATGAATACTGACGGCTCTTTGTGCTCTCGATGAGTCCCTTCATTGTTGAGTCTAGAGGCAACTACTGAAAAAAACCCGACCCGGCATGGCGGAACCATGCAAGTGTTCAGATAATGCCATTTGTTTCAGCCACTTGTCTCTCAGATCCCACCTCCCTCCCACCCCAACACACACACACACACACACACACACACACACACACACACACACACACACACACACACACACACACACACACACACACACACACACACACACACACACACACCACCCACACACACACCGGCACACACACAAACCCGCCAGCTTTTCAAGTTCAAAGACCACATTCAAAAGTTCATATGCCGCGGAGTTAAACAGTGACCAACGGAATATATAAGAATTATCCTGGTCACTTAGAATCATATCAAAGTATTTTCTTGTAAAAGACGTTTGTTTTGATCAGTTGAATTCTGATTGGTTGGTTAGTTCGGAGTCAACGACACAGAAGTGAGAATTCTGAGTACGAACTACAAAAACCCGTTTTACCAACAGGGAATAGCTTCAGCAGCGAGGCCGGCGAGCATGCATGGCATTACGAGTGTTTGCATATTTTTGGTATGTACAGTTCCTCAAGCTTAACAAAAAGTAAAACGGAGGAATGTTCTTCTCAGCTGATATATTTCAAGCATTTGGTTGTGGTCAGCCGACTATGTAGTCCCGCGTAAAAATCGATACCTGGATCATTTATTCCTCAGTCAAGCCTACCGGATTTCTTCCCCTTCTCATATTTTGGGGGAAGTAATCTAGGTAGCCTCCCATCACGGTCGCAACACGTGAACATGCCACAGGCTTAGTAGGGCTGGGTTGGTATACCACGCCCTGTGCCTAGGTGACATGCACCAGAGGCGCCATTGTTGCTATTTTCGCACCTGACCGGTCGCTCGGACCGGTCCTGTGCACCAGATCGGTTTAGAGCGTGTGCTTTCTGCACTTATAATGAGCAATCTCGGCCGAGGAGGAATCACTGACGTGACGTTTTATTGCGGCAAAATAAGACTGATGAATAAAGGTTGGTTAGTTCGAGTACTTTAACGTCCACAGCACCGAGATGAATAAAGAATAAACCCTTTCCAATATACACTGATCTGGCACCCTTATGCTAGCACCGTTATTTTTGGGCTCTAAACAGCCAGTGAGATCCTTGGCAAACACCGACAAGCAAAGAAACCTTGGGTTACAGCTGACATCTTTGTTCTATGTGACAAGCGTCGAGAATTAAAGAAAAAGAAATCAGAGGTAGAATGAGCTAAACAATACAGGGAAATTAACCAGGATATCAAGAAAAGCATGAAAAAGGCAAAGAATAAGTGGATTGAAGATCAGTGTAAACACGTAGAAGAAAATCTGAACAAAAATAATAGCAAAAAAGCATACCAGCTAGTGAAAGACCTGACCAGTGTAAAACAAGGACGCACCTCGATCATTCAAGATAGTGAAGGGAACTGTCTTACGGAAGACCAAGACATACTGAAGAGACGGACAGAGTACTGCTCAGATTTGTACAATCACCGAGCTGCAGGGGACCCAGGCATACTTGTCAACCCACCCGTGACCAACAATGGCAACTATCCCATCCTCCGAGAAGAAGTAGAGGCTGCAGTGAAGTCGCTGAAAAAAGGGAAGGCAGCAGGAGCATACAACATCCCTGCAGAGCTAGTGCAAGAAGGGGGAGAAGACACGATAAGCGCCTTACTAACAATCTGCAATAAGATCTGGCAGTCAGGGGATTGGCCCACACCATGGACCCAATCACTTATAATAACTCTCCCCAAAAAAGGCAACTTACATCAATGCCAGAACTATCGCACGATCAGTCTTATATCCCACCCAAGCAACGTCATGTTAAAGATCCTACTGAACAGCTGAAGCCACAGGCAGAGGAAATCATAGCTTAAGAACAGGCAGGCTTCAGACCAGGGCGCAGCACAACTGAGCAGATCTTCAACCTGAGAGTTCTATGTGAGAGATACCTCCAGCACCAGCAAGACCTCTATCATGTCTTTGTGGATTTTAAGAAAGCGTTTGACAGGGTGTGGCATGCAGCCCTTTGGTCCACCATGAAGCTATACAACACCAATGCCAACCTGATCAAAGTCATAGCAAACCTTTACAACAAGGCCACTAGCGCAGTCTGCTTCAACGGCAAAAAAGGAAACTGGTTTAGGACTACAGTTGGAGTCAGACAAGGCTGCTTGCTCTCACCTACTCTTTTCAACATCTTCCTGGAAAAATCATGACGAACGCTCTGAAAGATCATGAAGGAACTGTCAGTATTGGAGGCAGAGCAATCACGAACTTGCGCTTTGCGGACGACATTGATGGCCTTGCAGGAACAGAGAAGGAGCTAGCTCAGCTGGTGGAAAAGCTGGATAGTACAGCCATTGCATATGGGATGGAAATCTGTGCAGAGAAGACCAAACTGATGACCAATAACGCCAGTGGCATTGGCACTGAAATCATGGTTGGAGGCCAAAAACTGGAAACAGATAAGAAATTCAAATACTTAGGACCATTGTGACAGATGAGGGATCAAAACCAGAAATACTGTCCAGGATTGCGCAGACAACAACAGCACTGACAAGATTGAAGACCATATGGAAGGACAGAAACATCACGCTCTGCTCCAAGATCAGACTGCGGCGCTCCTTAGTCATCTCAGTGCTCTTGTATGCCTGCGAGCCATGGACCCTCACAGCAGACCTTGAAAGGAGGATACAAGCCACTGAAATGAGATTTTTCGAAGGCTGCTTGGCATCTCATACAGAGATCACATCACAAACGAGGAAGTGGGAAGCAGAATCAGGCAAGCCATCGGGCCCTATGAAGACTTATTAGCCATTGTGAGAAAACGCAAACTGAAGTGGTATGGGAATGTCACGCGTTCAGCAGGGCTTGCCAAAACAATCCTGCAAGGCACTGTGCAAGGAGGACGAAGGAGAGGAAGACAGAGGAAAAGATGGGAGGACAATATCTCAGAGTGGACAGGACTGAAGCTGGGCGAATTGCTGAGAATGGCAGAGAACAGAGAGGAATGGAGAGAGCTGGTTGCCAAGTCACCAGTGGTGCCCCAACGGTCGGCAAGACTACGGGAGATAGATAGACAGACAGACAGACAGACAGACAGACAGACAGATAGATAGATAGATAGACCGAGGCCCGGCCGAATCCCGGGCAACCGCAAAAAAAAAAAAAAAAAAAAAAAAAAATCCTTGGCGCATTAGCTTACCAGATGATTTGATGGCCGGTGGCGTATACTAAATATATTTTGGATCCTAACGCTTTCCAAACGGCTCCTAAGTTCACTTCAGATATCACGGCGCACACTAGGATTCGGTGGAGCGGCCGGATCCGTTGCTTGGGGTAGGTTGTTTTCGTCGTTAGACCGGAAAAAAAATCACCAATTTTAAACACCTGATAAATCTCCGCCGCAGATTGTCTTGACTCAGTGATGGTGCAAACGGTGACGCTTTGCTTCAAAGTCATTGCGACGTACTTTCAGGTTGCAGAACAACTTTGGACACAGTGATATAGCATTAATATTTGGCCTTATTTTCTTCCTCCTTTGTACTCAGTCAGATATTTGTGCGCCACCACTGCTACACTTATGATATAGCAAGGACTCCACTAAGCGCTGTTCCTTTGTAGGCGCTTGGTCTACGAGCTAGGGGTTTGTAGGCCCGGGTACTAACTTGTGGCATGTTTACTTGTTGCGAGTGCACGTTTGACGCTGTCTTCGAATCGACCCGCGGGACCGGCGGACGCCATCTTGGTCTCTGTTGTAAATTTGCCGCGGTGGCCGAAAAACCGCACTTCAGTTGAAATCATGAGACCGGTCAGTCATGTGATCCCCAGGTCTAAGAATAGTAACGCGCGTGCAAATGGAAAAGAGATCGTGCATGCAGAATCGAAAGAGCAGACAACAATAAAAATGAAGATAATACGTTTTCAACTGAATACATCACGGCGATTGTCTCAGTGTTCTTTACCGTCCTAGTACGTGTGTGTGTAATGGCCTCTTGTGCCTACTGTGGCAGTAGCCTGTAGACTAAGCGCATACCAAGGCCGAACAGCGTTTGGAGTTATAAACGTGTAGAAGTCGTGGCGCGGTGCTATGAAGAAAGGTACCAGAGAAGCGGCATAAAAGTCCTACATGGAGCTCCTATGCCATCATAAACTCATGTAGAAGGTTTTATTAAATGCCCAAGCCATTGTCAACTACTGACTGCGACATGAAAGACTTTAGACCTCAGTCTCGCCATTTTGTCCACAAGAAAGTGAAGAAATTGGGGGGGATAAATAGATTTCACGTCATTAGCATATAATGATGGTAACAAGAAAACATTTACGTCACTCGACAGCAAGATGACGTCATATTCTTGGTCATAATTCTTTGGACGCCTCATTCTTGCAGTACATATGAAAACGGCACTGCAGACCTACTCCTTGAGAAGGCTCTTTACGGGAAGAAAAAGAAAAATCATAGTACTAAGTAATTCTGCACCACCAGCTAATACTTTCATTAAGACAAATCTGCGGCGAAGATAAACGGATCACGTGTTCAAAAATGGAGGTTTTTTTTTTCTTCAGGTCTAACGACGAAAACAACCTAACCCAAGCAACGGATCCGCTCCAATTCTAGTGTGCGCCATGATATCTGAAGGGAACTTAGGCGTTTGGAAAGCGTTAGGATCCAAAATATCTTATGCGCCACCGTCAAATCATCCGGTAAGTAATGCGCCAAGGTCTAGAGCCCCTCAAAATAACCGAGGCCACGGCCGGGGTTAACAAACCCCATACGGCTACAAGAATGTGACAACAAAGAAATTAGGTAATACAACTGATAAAACTGTGACCTCAGTCTCAGTGACGTTATATCTTATTATCGAGCGTCGTAAATGTTACCTCAATGTTTTCCTTTTCTCTTTGACAATGTACTGTACAACACTCCGCCGATTTTCTCCGTCACAAATATGTGTTATTGACATGCTCGAAAAGATATGCGCAGTAAAACAAGATATAACCCCTTAAATTCAACGCTAAAGGCCAGCTGCGCATAATAGCTTTTCTAAGTTATGCGCTTATATTATTATTACAAGGATCATGGATGGATCACTGGAAGACTTTGAATAGATTCTCACTGGTGAGCCCGCGCAACTGGTACTGGGTCAATGAGGGTCTATGTCTCTTGTAGATTGGATTGTGGACACTTTTTCTCGGCAGTGACTGAAGGGGTTAAATTACCTTTTTGTTTAAAGCGTGCCGTAGGGCCGAAGTCAGTGTATGTTGACAGTATGTAGTATGGAGAAAAAGACGGCGGCCGAACGTTCCCAGCTAGGTTCGAAATACTTTGATCAGTGCTGGCCGATAGCCATATAGGCCTACATATCATAATTTATTTTATCAATGAGATCGTCAAAACAGGATGCGGCGCGGCCAACGCAGTATCGCGACTGACGAATCAAAATTTTACTTGAAGTATGTGTCCGGCGTGCCATTCACGTCACACTGTTTCAAAGTGAAGCTCTCAGTGAATGTTATCAGTCACTTGCGGCACGGTCTGTGCACTGAATAGGGGCGGCTTTGTAGGGGTCCGAGTCAAATGCCGTCAGTCTTCACAGCCGGCCGCCGGAGTCTCAACTGAGCCTGCCGAGCATCCCGACCATACTGAAATCATTATATGTCATTTAGTTGCCGTCTGTGGTCAGTCCGCGGTCCGTCGATCTGCAGTGTCAATGGCATGACCATAGAGCCAGTATAAGCACAGACAAGGCCGGGCAGAGGCGGATCAGTTACCTCGAAGGGGGGGGGGGGGAGGGGGGTCACCCACTCCAACTTTTTGTTAGCTGGCCCGGGACGGCCTTCAACCTGATACAAAAGGTCTCCCTGACGCTAGACCTTGCTTCCAGGGGCCGAAAAATCGAAAAGCGGGAGGGGGTGGGGCCGAGAAGGCGCGAGTGTGTGGCCGCCACTCACCATTCGCGAAAATATCAAACAATGGGGTTGGGAGTGGGAGGGGGGGGGCGTGGGGGGGGGGGGGCGGTTCCAAACATCCCCAAAGGGGACTTTGTTATATTATTTTAAAGAATTCTGGGTCTGGAAGGGCGGGGGGGGGGGGGGCGTTCCGAAACCGCTAGGACCCCCCCCCCCAGATCCGCCCCTGGCCGGAGGCTATCGACGCTTTCGCAGCTACTGATGCGGGGCGCCTGGAACGAGTTAACCCTTTCCATGCTGATGCGCTAATGCTTGAATTAATTTGACCATGGTAGTTCAAGGGTGGTGTCAGAATAGCTTGGAGTCTGAAGCGCCAAGCTATTCTGACACCACTGCTTGAACTGAAATGGTTGATCTGTAATGTAGCCTTCATAGGACAATAAGCAAATTTAAACTTGACCCCTCAAAAAAATCAGCCTCAGCATGTAGTAACGGTCCAATGACCGCGGACGTCAGCCGATGTAATGGCTCGCGCAAAAATATTGGGGGGAGGGGGGGGGGGGCGGGGCGGAGAGGGCAGCATGCCTGACGTGTTACTTTCCGCCAGACTCAATCCAAAATCGACCCGCACCGTGAAGTGGGAGGGGGTGGGGGGAGCAGCCTGGTCTCAAAAGAGTCACCAACCTAATTACAAAACTGAAACTACAAGGAGATACCCTGGGCTCCCCCCCCCCCCCCCCACACACACACACAAACTGAAACTGACTAGTATGAAAAGGATCGAGATACCCTGCTCAGCCCCCCCCCCCCCCTTCCGCGGCCCGACTGACTCCCCCCCCCCCTCCCCGCAACCGGCTTTTCATCAAGTTAGGATGGTGGGGGTGGGAGGGTGGGGGGGGGGGGGTGAGGGGAAGGTCATAGTCTTCCGTTCACACGCAAAAATAATGACACGTATCTTCATTCATGATGTGTTCTAATGATGTTTCTCCAACCGAACATGATATTGTTCAGTTCTCCCCCCGCAAAAATGTGATTTTCTCCCAAAACTGATCAGGCTCGGGCCCGCTCTACGTTTCTTGATTTGGGGAGGGGTGGGGCGGGGGGGGGGGGGGGGAAACTAGTGGGGGGCGGGCCGGGCCAATTAACCGGTCAGTGCGATTGATTTGTTTGTCAGTACTTCAGTAAAAAAAAACTTAAGCACTTCCATACCAGTTTCGCATGTCAAACTGATGCAGCCAATGACTTCCGAACTCCGCCACAGCAACAGCACTCTATACTCCAAGAAGTAGGTCATTCCTTTTTCAACCTGTAAGTCATATGCACCAGCTGTTTTAGTTTGGTTCGGTATCATCATGTCACGCTCACAGCCGTTCATTGTCACACCGTGAGCCAATCCGGGCAGCCGTTTTCATATAGTATCAGTCGATGAGGAGGTACATGTAGCAAAGTTTCATTCGTGTCTGTAAAATAATCATGCACAACAACCACTGGAAACTATGTTTACTACTGCGATCATGTTTGTCATAATGGCTGTTCGATTAGTCAATCTATGACATGACACGTCTGCTGAACTTGCTGACGAATCGGACACTGCACTGTCTGACAACCAAACCAAAGCACCGTTTCTGGAAGTGCCAAAAATGGTCCCTCTATTGTAAGGTTTTGTTCGTTGTCTTCAAACTGCGACAGTTGACGCTTTTCGTGCGGCCAAGTGAGTCATGTGTCGCGCTGCAATTCTTTCCATATTTGGGCACACAACGTAATGCACGCAACTTTTGTGGGGAGGCCATCTCTAGCTCGTAAGGAAACTTGGAAACGACAAAGAAAGAATTTAGCATAAAGGCTGAATATATTTTAAAGTTGGTTAATCCAGAATTTGTACTTTTATCAGCAAATGTTATATAGTGACATCTGATAGCTCAGGCTTTCTGAAGAATAAAGAGTAAACTCGGAAACAAGACGTGTGGTTCCCGTCCAGATCGGTCGCCATTTCTCGTCTCTATCCTGAAGAAGGAAGTCTGTCAGGTCATTCAGTCAACATGAGCGGCGGTCCCGGTAGCGGTATTCAGGTGGCAGATGACTGTATTACACAGTATAATGATTTACAGAACAAGAAGACGAAAAAGAGATGTATAATTTACAAGATTAGCGACGACAACAAAGAAGTTGTCATCGAAAAAACGGTGGACAAAGGTGGTGAAGAAGGCTACGATAAGGAAGACTTCGAGAACATCGTCTCCAGTCTGGCCGACGCTGAACCTCGCTACGTCGTTATTGACATGAAGGGGCCGCCAGCCAAAGAGGGTGCTGCTGAAAATGACAGGATTGTATGCATAAACTGGCAAGTGTGCTTATTTTGTCCCTCTTTTATTGTTGAGATGTGTGGCCGGCCTGCCGGTGACCGGGCGCGGCCATTTTGCGATTGTCGTAATCGCCTGAGTGCACGAGACGCCGTCAGCTCATTCTTAACATGGCACAATCATACACACATATATACACAATGACAATGCTTCTTCCTTTTTCCATTGTTTACCAGAAGACATGCTAATGCAAATGTGAAGTATTGCTAACTCTATCATATCTTCCGCGGAAACTAACTATCGTGGGTGCCATGTGTGCACGTATACCAATGCATAATTTCCGTTTTGCTTGGGCATTGACAGACACTCTTTATTCACATTTGCAAATTTGTAATAATTGTGCATAAGTCGGTGAACTAAAATTGATGCAGAGGAATGAGCCAAGTAAACGACAAAAAACCGGAATTGTTTTAACATCTTTATTGTCCAATAATTTACTTCACACTTCTATTCATGACTGATTAATAATAATAATTACGGTATTTATAGTGCGCTTATCTTATAATAATTATAACTAACTTCTAAGTGCGCACTCACAACTCACGCACGCATGTGCACGCTTTTAACAATGACTCGCATACCACAAATACATTACGACAGTCAGCTGGGGGTGGGGTGTGTGGTGGCGTTAGAGTGCTACTGCTAGAACTGTTGAAAAAGGCAAGTTTTGAGGGCGGACTGGAAGGAGGAGGAAGAGTGTTCCAGGTGGATGGACCGCAGACAGAAGGAGCGGGGGCCAAAAGTGCTGAGTTTGGTGGGGGGGTGGGGGGGGGGGGGGGGGGGATTACTAGCGACTATCCATTTATATCTTTTAGGAAGACAATGATTACACAATTGTGTATTTTGCAGGATTCCGGACACGGCTCCTATCAAGAAGAAGATGGTCTACTCGTCCACATCACAGGTGATCAAGAGCAAGTTGCAAGGTGTCCACAAATACATCCAGGCCAGTGACCGGGGTGATCTCGATTACCAAGCAGTCAAGATGCAGTTGAAGATCTAAAGCACGTTTGATAATATTAACGTGGAGGACCGAGCACGTTTCACTGCAGTCAGCGGTTCGGTCGGTGGGTGTAGTGACTTTGGACGGCTGTGGTGACATAACATTACCTTCTCTTATCTGCTCAAGCGTCAATGGATTGACTGCGTTCGTAAAAATACCCAAACTGTTTATCCATGTATGTAAAATTGTATGTCTGCAGACCTGAGGTGAACAAATGACGCCACACACTGACACCAGAAACTAACATTGCCAAATAAATTGGCTGTGTCAGTGCATGATGTCAGTGCTTGATTGGCAGTGTCAGTTTCTGATTTCAATGCTTGGGGGCCGCTCTTGCTGTGCGGGTGTCGGTGCTTATTGCAAGAGATTGAAGTGAAGGCGAGGGTACAGTCTTGAGAGATTTCCAAACTTACATCGCAAGCTCCCATTTTCGTTGATTTCCTTTTTCATTTTTTGATCAGAGGATATTTTATTTATGCCATTTCTAGCACAGTATAGTCCATTTGCAGCCTACTCGTGATGTGCATCAGCATGCTATCTGTCAAGCTTGTGTGTATTTTCAAACGATTTGCCCTGTGCTTGCTCCTAAACAGCAGTAGTTTTGCAGCGGTTTTTGTTAATTTTCACTTTTAAAAAGATTGTGTTCAGGTGATTTGACTGGAGTAGGAAACAAAGCAGCTGAAAGGTGCTTTCTATGTTTTGCTATGCCCAGCAGTGAGATAGATGTGTTGAGAGAATGTGGGTGTGTGTATGGTTTCAGTTTATAGTGCATTGAGATGATTTTCAGTCTACCGTTGCAAGCCATGTGACTTGACAAATGCAACCCATGTAACTGTACGGAACCCGTGTAACTTGACGTTACAAACACACCATTCCTCTTGTGAAATGTGAACGGTCTCCGCTAGCATTAACCCATTTAGCCCCCACACGCTACGACAGTATATCAATCGGCTATGGGAGTTCAAGGGCAGTGCTAGAATATCTTGGCACCTATTATGTGCCAATCTATTCTGCACGACCCTTGAACTGCTGTTGTCGATCTCGTCGCACAACAAACTGTAAGGTAGTCTTCAGAGGGCCACTCCCAGCTTTGGGAAATTTGCCCAAGGGGCTCGGTGTGTTAACCGTGCATTGTTTTGATCATGCACATTCCCTTTGTCTGTTGTCCTGTTTGAGCCTGGTGTTTTTGTTAAGCGACAAATCTCTGTCCTTGCTTTTTCTGAAGTACAGCTGTTATGCAGTCGGTGCATTGTGCATCATTGTATGGTCTTGGTAACATTTGTACTTTTGTAAAGGAGTATAAATTTTGTTACACATATTTACTAATGACGGTATGAGACCTTGTTAAGGCTTATGCTTAGGGTTTTGTATGGTTCATGATAGGATTAAGAGGGACTTTTAAAATCATTGGTGTTTTTTCCTTTCTTTTTCAAGAGATGTAATTCTGTTTGAGATTAAGACAAAATGACGAGTGCCAAAACCATGCTCTTTTCTTGTCTTATGTTTGGTTTGTTGATCATGATAAAAACATGTTTGCTTTTTCTGCTAATACCTGCTCAGAAAGTTTTGCAAAAACTATTTAGTAGCACTAATACTAGTAATAGTATTCAAATGTGTGCTAGTCGGTGACTTTGGGCCTTGTTGCCTGAGGCGGCAAGGTCAGATTCGCAGACCAGCACACATACACTAGATATCACTTGCTGTTTGTTCAGCCATGCATGAACAGTACATTTTTGTCGTTCAAAACAACTTCAAGAAGGAAACCTCAAACTGAACAAAAGATGCAACAGGTTATTGTAGGCGCAGACACTGCAAATGGACTTTACCTGTATCACTGAAACTTACACTACAGTAATTTTGTACAAGTATTCGTTCTGTTGCTTTTTTGTTCAGCTTTCCATTTGTAACGAAACTCGTACTACAGCTGTTACACTTGAGTTACATTGTTTTTCCTTTGAAATTATAAAGATTCTTTTACATGAAATGAAAAAAATGGATATGTATTAAACATTCACCATTTATTATTGGTTGTTTTGTGTATTCATTGTGCAATTTGAGAAGATTAATCCTGGCCCCCTATAGCAGGAGATGAATCGACCATGATAATTCAAGGGTAGTGCCAGATTGGCTTGGCACCTGATAGTGCCAAGCTAATCAGCTGGTACTAAAGTTGTATTATGGTTGATCCATTTCCTGCAATTGGTACTTGGTCGCTCAGTGACTCCTCCAAAATGTAGCTATGGGGTTAAATACGTTAACAGGTGATGGTGTACTTGCAGACACCTTTAAAATATTGGTGTTTAAAAAAGACAAAACATAATTTTAGACAAACGAGAAAGACAAAGCGCTTGTGGCTCGTGTGTAGTACCGATGTGACCTTGGTGACAATACGTAAAGGGCTGACTTGTGCACCAGCGAAATCCATATTTTCTCAAAGAGTAGTAAACATTTTTCACACATCTGTCAAACCCCCGTGACCCTTGACCTTTTTGATGAGTCGCCTAAATTGGTATGCATGGAAAAAGTACAATTATAACAAATTTGTTTTTTACATTTACCAACCTCTTGTGACCCTTGACCTTTCCAAGGGGTCATCCAAATTAATATGCATATATATTTCTTACCATCGGGTAGCTTTGTACCAAGTTTGGGTTTGAAGCTATGAATAGGAAAAAATCTTTTGTCAAAATGTGGCTATTTTTCACCTATTTCCTGATCTCTTGTGACCCTTGACCTTTCCAAGGGTCAACCAAATTAGTATGCAAAGCAAGGTCTTACCATTATGTATCTTTGTACCAAGTTTGAAGTTGTGAATAGTATTTGAGAAAAAATAAATTGTCAATACGGCCATTTTGGACCTATTTCATCCCCTGTGAGCTTGACTTGTGAGAGAGGTCACTCAAATTGGTATGTTTAGAAAGACTTTGCCACAATGTATCCTTGGGCCAAGTTCGAAACTGTGCTTGAATATTTTCAGCGAAAATGCTAACGTTGAAGTTTACTATGGACGACAGACGGACGACTACTGGCCCAGAACATACTTTAGCTTTGCACGTGAGCCAAAAATGATCTTTTTTGTGTGAGAACTCCTTTGCAGTACATTAGTAAGAGTAAACCCTTGTCCATGGATATGCTGTCATTCCGAACTGCTTAAACCGCAAGGTAGTTATTTGGGTTTAACGCCGAGCAGTTGCACTGCAAGTTGCCATAACAGAATGACCATGGTGTTGCAAGGGTAGCGACTACTCTGCTTGGGCTGAAATGATCCATCTTTGCGGTATCTGGGTGGAAATCAACCTAATCTCACCAAAGACACTCAGACAGGGTCAGCAAAACTATTAATCATGTGACCTTATTGCATACAATCTCCCACTAGGGTTGGCCTGTTATCTAAGTCCCATGTCACTAGGCCAAAGGGAGTGCAGCGCAGGAAAAAGAATGTGCAGAGAATGTTTCGCTGCTTTCTCAAAAGACTAAGCCCATAGTAAACACATTTAGTCTGAATAACTATTCATGAATAATGTTTGTACAAGAAAAATCTTTGGGTCACCAAGCAAGGTCAATTTCCCCTCGTTCTGCATTTGCTAAGTGTAGATGTGGGAACATAAAGGAGCACAGATACTAGGCTACAGTCCATCCATTAATCCACCTAGTGCAATGTTGCATCACCGCTAGTCTACATGTATAACCAGTAATCTACAAAGTGTAAATCTATCAATCGTAAATCTACTCAGGATGAATCCAAACAGGTTTGAAGCCATTTGGTGGTGGTACAAATCTGCACTGCTTTCATCGAAACGCAATTTTGACCAAATGATTTTCAGAATCATCTATTCAGCCTTGGGGCTCATTGTGCTACGATGTTCAGTTTATCTTCTGCAGTTGACACGGGCAGTGAAAGTTATGAAAACCTCAGTTTAACTCCCAACACATTACGGTGGAGATTGACCCCGATGGTTCAAGGGTGGTGCCAGAATAGCTTGGTGAATAAAAGCCCCAAGCTATTCTGGCACCATCCATGAACAATAATCTGTTTCCTGAACTGTAATGTAGTCTTCAGAATTGCAACCAAATGATACAAAGTTTTTCATTAAGTTAGTGAGGTGTTTGGCAAATGCAGCATTTCTTTGCTCATTCATGCCCATGCTGAAACGAACTGCAATGAAGACCTGAGCAATATCATGAGAAGGGTGTGGCTTCTACTGTACACATTTGGATTGTAAAATACAACCGACATGCTGTAAGTCTTGAATGTGGCCATAAACCTATTTGGCATATTTACCTTTCGATAACATAAAAAAGGAAAAAGGTCAAGCTCATAAAGACTGTTTTAGTATTTAGGCAAATAGGGTAATATTGATTGTCTTTTTGTTTCCTATGCTTCATTCACGATTTTCAGCAAATAGTATGTGATCAAGATGAAAAAATGTAGGGGGGGGGGGGGGGGGGGGGGGGGGCAGACACCTTGAAAAGGGACTGTTGTAGCATTTTAAAGAATTTTGGGTCCAAGGGCTGGGGTTCCTGAATCCATGGAAATCACCCCCTCCCCCCCCCCCCCCCCCCCCCCCCCCCCCCCCCCCCCCCAAGAGACGCCCCTGTCTAGTTACAAGTAGAATTTGCAGTAACATGCATGGTTATACAATGCACTGATGTCTTCATAGTCAGACGAAATGTATGTGCCGAGTCGACAGCGATATGCAGTTGTCTGCCATTTAAGTGTTTTATCTGAACACCACAATCAGCCGTAAAATGAATGATGCGAGGCACAGTTTTGTTTTAGACTGGGTACATAAATTATATTCCACAACAGTTTTGTTTGATATAGTGCCGATAAATACACAGATGTGATTACTTGACTCAAATCAAAATGTCCTCGTCTTGTGACTCGGACATTTTGATTCGGGTCTCGTAATCACATCTGCCTATTATCGGCACTATATCAAGCAAAATGTTGCTCAATTTAATACACTAGTGAGTTAAACAGTTGTAACAGGCTTTTTGTTTTTTGACCACTTTTAACTAGACATTTTTTCAATACATAAAATAATTTATTCTTTCTCTTCTCAATTTCGGACTATGTTCAGTGATCACCCAAAAATATTTTTCTCATATGAACAAAACAAAATAAGTGGTACACAACATTATTTTTTTTTTAAAATTTATGATCACATTCATGAAAAAAGTAGAATATTTTCTTCAAGAAATACATTTGAATTAACTCTTGTGTCCCAGGTACAAAATGCCCACATTATGGAGTTGTCCTCCGAGGACTGCATTATGATTCAGGAGACATGAAACATAACAGTTCAAGGGTGGAGCCAGAATAGCTTGGCGCATATAGGCTGGCACCACCCTTGAACTATCATGGTCAATCCATTTCTTTGTGTTGTGTTTCGGGACTGAATCAGTTAAACAAAAACAATATATTTGTCAACAAGGTGATGAAACACCCTTCACACAAGGTTAGTGCATCTTTATAACAACTTTATTTTTATAACAACTCTGGAAGGGAAAATTTTGTACTAGTACGTATGAATATTCCTGGATAGGTCTAAAAACATCCTTGTTTCCAAAGTGATGGACTACTAACAAAAATGCCATCAACATCATTTTTAACAATTCCACCCCCCCCCCCCCCCCCCTGTTTTTTTCTCTCATTTGTGTCTTTCATCTACCTATGTCACAAGTAAGACAAACATTTCAAGGTGTCCTAATGTGCATAAATAGACACAGGATTGGGTGCAGAAAAAAAGACAATCTGAATGTGTGCCAGTCTGTGATTTTCGACCATATGGCCTGGAGTAGTAAAGTCTAAAATTGGAAACCAGCACGACACGTGAAAAGGCACAATTGATACTTTCTACTACAAGTGCTATATATCCATGAAAAAAAGTCAGGTAAATACAAGACACTGAAATTGTAAGGTAAATACAAGACACTGAAATTGTAAGGTAAATACAAGACACTGAAATTGTAAATACAAGACACTGAAATTGTAAGGTAAATACAAGACACTGAAATTGTAAGTTGAAGTACCGGTATTTTGAAAGAAAATCCACAACGCACAATATATTAGCACCATAATATACGATAATAAGACAAAAGTCTACTAAATGCACTGGAAATAAATAATAATATAATAATAATACCGTTATTATATAGGCGCTTTTTCTCAATTTTTGGGCAAATCGACAAAGCGCCGCAAGCTGAAACCCAACACGCACACTCGCATAACAGACACGGATTTAAGACAAACACAGTACAAGACAGACGAAGGGCCAGTTCAGCTACTGAAGTTACAGAGATTTTTTGATCGCTTGTATTTGAAATTTGTAAAGTGGCCTGAAACCGGTACCAAAGTGTGGGGGGTGGAAGAACCGGAGTACCCGGAGAAAGAACCCCCAAAAATAATTCATAGGAGCATGCATCTGTATGAGCATCAAATGAGAATTTGTCGACAATGGTTGCAAAAGTTCACCACAGGAGTAAACTGAAAAGTAATTGAAGAAATCAGATGGAAGGTAAAAACCATGTGCTTAGATGACACAAAACAATGAATTGGATCATGGATCCTTCGAATACATCAGCGACAAGTATCTGAATACAGCAGCGCCTGTTTTGAGCAATCATCCACACATCCTTGTGAAAATTACTTTTATTAACCATTTGGCTGTTGGTAGTGGTTTATGTTGCGATGATTCCTGCAGGAATCATCGCTGCAACTGCTACCGACAGCCAAAGGTATAATGACCATCATATAGTGTGTGTGTGTGTAATGGGAAAGCAATAATTCAATGATGGTCTTGAAAACAGGTGACACCTCTGACCCTTCAAGACTTCAAGAAAGTGCTTGTCTTTTAAAACAGGTTCTATGGTTAAAGTAGAATATACATACAAATGAAGAAAGAAAAGATGTGTCAGTTCCGTTACATATTGTCCCATAAAAAATGCAATTTCCAGCCCTTTAATTTTTTCATTTTACATTTTACATTGTACTTAGTTGATCTGTACTATTCGCAACACATAGTCCGTGAACTCGACAGACACATCGTGCCAAACCTTATTCAAAGGGAGATAACCTAATCTTTTCGTAGAATTTGTAGCTGTTACCAAGAGTTGCACCCCACTCATCCAAATCATAATTTCCTACAATTCGCATAATCGCCATAATAATGTGGTAATCCCAAGGTTGAGAAGTATTTCACAGCGGCATGCAATGCACCACACCACTCAACTTCCCAAAGCACTGTAAAAGTTATGAAAGTTTGACCTGTAAAATACATGAACAGTAAGGATTTATGCAAAGGCATTGTATAAGAAGAGCAGGAACCAAATTTAATGCGCTAATCAAAAACACTTGTAAAAAAACAAGTGTAAATTCATAAAGTGTTATTTAGCTATATCAACAAAGAAGGTATTTGGAAACATGTCTATTATCCCCACAAACTGTAATTCTGGTCTTTGAAATTCATGAAATCTTTAACTCGTTCTATCCCAACACCGAAATCCCCAAATTTTGCCATTGTCCTCTGAAGACTGCATTGCAGTGCAGGACACAGATCGACCATGATAGTTCAAGGGGGATGCCAGAATAGCTTGGTACCCATAGGCACCAAGCTATTCTGGCACCACCCTTAAACTAGCATGGTCGATCCTTATCTTGCGGTGTGCGGTCTGGGGTAGAATGAGTTAAGATAATTTTTGTTGCCAGTGATCAGGAACTGCGTGCCTAAAATGACTGCACACAGACCAACATTTTACATGAAAAACACAGATGTAATTGGGACAAAATTAGGCATAAAGAACACTAACAATTTAATTGGGATAAAGCGCCTATTTAATGCACTTATTTATTTATTTAACAAGAGACATAAATCCTCGTGAGCCCCGGCGGCTGCAGGGCTCATCTGTCTCTTGCAGCTAGTAGCTTTTACCTTGTCCTGGCAGTAGTGGAGTCAAAGCTTTATTTCAAAGAAAGATAAAATTTGCTTGTTTTCACACTAAAATTCAATACAATTACGTATAAATTCTCTTGGCTTGACTTCGCGAACGAAGATTTTATAGGAGTTGCCCACGACGTCTGCAGGCTTGTTCGTGGCTGCGGAGGCCAATCCGAGACAGGCAGGTTCGACCGCAGTGGCTGCAGGGGAAGGTATGGCCGGGGTTCTGAGCTGCGGCATCTCTGTTTTTTCTCCTGAACCGCTTGTCCTTAAGGCTAGCTCTGTGAGAGTCCTCAAAGGAGACAGCTGCCTTGTAAATGGTGGAGCGCCAGGTATCACGGTCCGCAGCAAGCGAAGACCACTGGTGGTGGTCGATTTGGCAGGCACTAAGTGACTTCTTGAGACAGTCTTTGTATCTCTTCTTTGGTGCCCCTCTGTCACGGTGTCCAGTAGCAAGCTCGCCGAACAGGGTGATCTTTGGTAGGCGATGATCCTCCATCCTGGAGACATGCCCCGCCCAGCGGAGCTGTGTCCGCAGCAGCAAAGCCTCGATGCTCACAGTTTCAGCCTGTTCAAGGACCTCGACGTTGGTGACATAGTCACTCCAGTGAATGCCCAGGATGGTACGCAGGCAGCGCTGGTGAAAGCGTTCGAGGAGTAGTAGTTGGCTGCGGTAGAGGGCCCAGGACTCGGAACCATACAGCAGGGTGGTGAGGACCACAGCTCTGTACACGCTGATCTTGGTGCCTGTTTTCAGCTGTTGATTGTGCCACACCCGCTTGAAAAGTCGCCCGAAAGCGCCGTTCGCTTTTGCCAGCCTGCTGTCAAGCTCCTTGTCCAGCTTGGCGTCCGACGTGATAATGCAGCCAAGGTAAGTAAACTGGTGCACTGACTTTAGTTCAGACTCGCCAATGGTGATGTGAGGAGGGCGATACACTGTCTTGGGTGCCGGCTGATGGAGGACCTCTGTCTTTTTCAGACTGACCTCGAGTCCAAAGAGCTGGGCAGCATCTGCGAAGCAAGACGTGGTGCGCTGCAGGGCTCTCTCTGTGTGTGCAATGAGGGCAGCATCATCAGCAAAAAGCAGCTCACGAATCAGTTGGTCTAGGGTTTTCGTGTGGGCCTGCAGTTGTCCGAGGTTGAACAGGCTGCCATCGAGACGATACCTGATGTACACTGCATCGTCATCATCGAGGTCCACTGTGGCCTGCTTCAACATCATGCTAAAAAAGATGGTGAAGAGGGTCGGTGCGAGCACGCAGCCCTGCTTTACGCCGTTGAGAATAGGGAATGGTTCTGAGAGGTCATTGTTGAGTCTGACCTGGCCTTGCTGGTCCTCGTGTAGCTGGACAATCATGTTGAGGAACTTTGGGGGACAGCCAAGTCGCTCCAGGATCTGCCACATGCCTTGCCTGCTCACAGTGTCGAACGCTTTTGTTAGGTCGACAAATGTTACGTACAGCGCTTTGTTCTGCTCGCGGCACTTCTCCTGTAGCTGTCTCAGCACAAAGACCATATCGGTGGTGCTCCTGTTTGCTCTGAAGCCACACTGGCCCTCTGGGAGTTGGTCTTCAGCGATGGCAGGTACCAGCCGATTCAGGAGCAGCCTTGCAAGGATTTTCCCAGCAATGGACAGCAGGGTAATTCCCCGATAGTTGGAACAGTCAGACTTCTCGCCTTTGTTCTTGTACAGGGTGATAACGACTGCATCACGGAGATCTTTTGGTAGTGTTCCTTCCTCCCAGCAGCAGTATAAATTAAACCACACTCTTTTGAACACAAATGGTGGTATATGACATAGTAAAAAAAAATTGTGGATCTGCAGGAGTCCTGCATGCTTATGTCATTCTGGACCTTACAGCATTGGGCAATAAGGTTCAAACTCATAAACCAACAGAAAGATACACATCAGTGCTGGTTTTGTTTACACAATACTGTATGCATATGAAAGGCAATAAACAACATAGAGCTGCAAATCTTTAGCAATGAATTCACTTCAATATACACATTAACAGTACCATTGGCTGCTTGCGCATGGGCGTTGACTGATGTATGTTACTCTGGCCAGTATGTTACAAGGCCAGTACATCCTTGGTACACACGTCATTGGGCCAATGTCAGCAGCAGTCTGCTTGCAGGCCAACTGCAGCCGACATTGGCCTGATGACCTTATCGTTACTGAAATCGTGTGTCAATCAAACATTTTAAAGCTCCTTACTTGTATGTTTCAAACCTGTCAGAGTGACTACTTGTGGATGGCAACCATCTGTCTAAGCAGACCACCCATTTTGGTCCCATATTGGTATTTTTTCTGCTACTTAAAAATAAAACAATTGACTTTTATAGTCCCTTGGGTGGTTGCCTTACACAGGTCTGACTGTATCAGTGCACCCAAATTCATGAAGTTCCACTGTAGTACATGTATGTAGTTAAAATATAAAAGTGAAGTACCAACACTATTAGTGGTCAAGGTAAGGATTTTCTTTTTAAAAATCTGAACACAATAAAATTGCTAAACTGCACTTTGCATCTGACAATCACTGATAGAAGACAATTTAAAAAAAAAAAATTAGATGAATATACTATAAAAAAAATATCAGCACCATGGTTATCTTGAAATGCACAAATGAATTTTCTGAGGCCAAGACAGATCGAAGTTACATTACATGAAAAGCATTTTGTTTTCACTTCTTTGCACATGTACAGCCACAGATACTGTTAACATCATGGGTGGTTGAATGCGAGAGAGTGTTCATGGCACACAAATCACATACAAGGAGGTGCTAAACAGTAAGCTGTATCATTTGCGGGAGTACTCCCTAGAAATATCTGTTCAGGGAGTACACCACAAGTACACTTCTATTCAAATGAGATGCTAAGCATCTGATTTAAATAGAAGTGTACATGTGTACTCCCCGAGCAAGTCTATCTGGGGAATACTCCCACAGATGGTAAGAGATCAGACATACCGACACAAAAATGCACATATAATTATTGTTTCTGATGGCCAACTTTCACATAGAAAAAGCACAGCGTACCATGTACAACAAATATTCTGCTTTGGAGATTCGGCCACTTACGCAGACCATCCATCCCTTACACACTACAACAGGAGAAGAATAATTGTTCAAAGAGAGTGCCTGATTCATCCTGGCACTACAATTCAACTGTCAAGATCAGTACCGTTCCTGCAGCTGCAATACAGACATTAGGACACCTCCAAATTCTTCAGAAAATACCCATTAAGCAAAAGGCCATCAATGGCCTGAAGACCTTTTACATACTGGGTAGGTCTCCTGTTGAATGAGATCATTTTACTTCATTGACAACAGTGCCTTTCTCGGCAGTAGTGACTGGGTCCTCAGGAGCGAACGCGTAGTCAATCATCCTCTGTTGCTCGGCGGTCAGATTTGGGTGCCAGAGATCCACAATGAGAACCACACGAGGGTAGGAATCCAGTGGTCCTCCTTCATGCTTAACATGGTGCAGATATGTTTCATCAAAACATAAGATCTCGCCTTCCTTCCATTCTATTCTGTTACTGCTCACTACCATCTGACAAGCTGGTGGTACCTGTAGACCTAAGAAGATAACAACAGAAAATAATCCCTTTGTGCATGCAGCCACAAGTACTGTAAACAGTACCAATGAATGCACATACAAAAGAGTAAAATATCTGTTCATATCAAATCAATTAAAAAAAGGAAAAATGTCCACAAAAAAAAGAGACGAAATAGTGTGAATTGTTTTGTATTTATTTTAAGTGAGAAACCAAGTTTGGGTACATTAAACTCATGTTACATGTGAGCAAACTGATGAGAAGCTAAAATATGCAAATTCTGCATATGTACTATTAACCTCACTCTGGGAGTGAAGTGGATATTGGGGGAGAAGAGGCAATCAGCTGATGAAGTCACAAACAAAATCATAGCAAGCAAGGCTGATATATTTATCCACTGCAGTAGCGCAAAAGTTCGAGACTGCATGCATAGGGCAAACTAATTAATAATTCAATGTAATAATCAATTCACTGATAATGCATAATTTATAACTGATTAAATTTTGCATGGGGCACCTCTGTGATCATTTCTGTTACCTACCTAAATGAGCCCGCAGCCGTATGTTGGTTGGTCCATAATGAGGCAGAACAGCAGTTCCTGGCATTATAACGGAGAAAGCCACATTGCTGAACAGGTTGCCTGTCATAGCACATGGCAGACTCTGGATTGCTTTCCACGTGACGGGACATCGCTCTAATGCTGACGTGTTGCTTCCCTGATCAATCAGGTGGCACAACAACCATTTTCCATTGGGCGTGTCGTTTACCTTCCACAGCTTACTGCCAGACTTAGATGCGTTGTACTCGTCAAATAAAGCTTGAAATTCTGGTATTATTTTGTCGGTCATGTCCGAAAGCGAAGCAAGGCCAGGAAATTCGTCTACGGTCCAAATGGGCTTTGCTTGGATCCCCTTCACATGCAGAACGAGAGGGTACTGGTCCGCATAGTCGTTTTCAATACTGTCCGGGTCTTCTCTTGCTACCAGCTTTTGATAGGACATCTGCATGTCTTTGAGAAGCACTGATAGCTCTGACTGTGTCCCTTTTTTCTCGCTGGACTCATTTTCCCCGTAATAAGTCAGTCTAGTGCGCGCTCGTGTCAAAATCTCTTTCTGTCGTCTGCAACGGATGCAGTCTGGGTATGCGCACCTGCCAAAAATACGTTTCAGATTGACGTCCATAGGTAGTGGAGCACTGTAGTAGTAATAGTGGCTCAAAAATTTCACAATCACCACAAAAATCACAAAACCAATACAAAGAGTGATAATGTATTCGTCGCCCATCGTGAAAAGCAACTCGTTGATACTGCTGCAGACGAGTTTCCAGGGAAAACGATGTCGCTCTTCTGTGCAGAAGACGCAAAACTGGAAAGAGTAAAGGATTCTGGGAAATAATAAATTACGAAAGTTTCATATTTCATCTCATCGATCTGTTCTAAGTGTTCTCGGCAGCATTAGCAAATTAACTATTCACCTGTTGAAAACCACTACGTGTGGTAAAATTACTCGTTTGCGTCTAACACACTCAGAGGTAGTGAAACTAATCCGCGGTCAAAGGGAAGCAAATGAGATACTGGAGTGCTTCTAAATTACTCAAATTTAAAGTTACCTCCCATTACGGTATAATTTTGTTGCGGGAGAGGGGGGTGGGGGGGGGGGGGGGGAGATGGTGCTTGGGAAAACAGTTAAAACGCAGCTTATTAAGTTTTCAAGAGCTGCATACAGATAAATGCACTGTAGTACATACCTTTCTTTTAGTAGGCGAGTGCATTGTATTCAGCCGTATTGTCATGTCTATTACTATACAGCAAGCAAGCAAGCTTGCTACTGGACACCGTGACAGAGGGGCACCAAAGAAGAGATACAAAGACTGTCTCAAGAAGTCACTTAGTGCCTGCCAAATCGACCACCACCAGTGGTCTTCGCTTGCTGCGGACCGTGACACCTGGCGCTCCACCATTTACAAGGCAGCTGTCTCCTTTGAGGACTCTCACAGGGCTAGCCTTAAGGACAAGCGGCTCAGGAGAAAAAACAGAGATGCCGCAACTCAGAACCCTAGCCATACCTTCCCCTGCAGCCACTGCGGTCGAACCTGCCTGTCTCGGATTGGCCTCCGCAGCCACGAACAAGCCTGCAGACGTCGTGGGCAACTCCTATAAAATCTTCGTTCGCGAAGTCAAGCCAAGAGAGAGATTACTATACAGCCAGTAACTGAAATAGACTGATGGTACCATGTTGTCTGTAATTTCATTTGGTCTTGCAGCGCTAACGAAGGGAGTGTGTATACTGCTGCTGTGCTCCGGCACATCATATTGATATCGATGTTAGTTTTTGTTTCACCAAAACGTGTTCTCTGTTATTTCAAGTGGACGTTGTGGCTGGGCAAAGCTGTGACTGCCGACTGAGGTGCCGCACAAGTCAACAGCCGGACTGAACACACACACACACATTATAAGTTATTGGTAGCAGGGGTTTGCTACACGGACCATTGTAGACCTGAGGGATGTCAAAGGAACCATTGTACCCCGAAGGCCTGAGGGGTACAATGGTTCCTTTGACCTCCCGAAGGCCTACAAGGGGTCCGTGCTGCTGCAGCAAACCCCTCAGTGCTAACAATAACGTCAGTGATTTGTTTTAAGTTCATTCCTGCACTATGATCGTAAAAGAAGAACTTGAATCAAGCTGAAATCTTCCGATCCGGCTGTATCACGCCAGACATGACTGACGCCGCACTGTAAAAATCTACATTTATACGGCATAATAGACTTATGACGTAATTTAACTTGTCAGTCTTTCACTGATGACTGACGTTGCCGCCGTCTACATGACCAGCAGCATTGTCTACACTTGTCAGACTTGCAACGGAAGAAGTGAGTGACTGTTTACCTCGAAAAACGTTCACATTCTTCAATAAAATAGTCGCAAAGGATGCGCATGTGCTCGATAGTGGTCTGTTACACGCCATTGCTAGAAATGTGTGCTACAAATAACTCTTGACTCCAGTATTGTGCCTGTTGTTTCGAACAACACTTATATTAAGTAACGTACGTTGTACTTTATAACGTTTTGGTGGTATTTTTCATACTAATAGAATAAAACTGGCATCCAAGACGCGTCACGTGAAACTGAAGGGCTACTGACTGACAAGAAGTCCGCCATTAGTCGCTACTACGCCGGGTTTTCAGTGCAGCGAGGTCACATGGTACGGTTTGTGTTAAAGGGATTGGTCGTGTCAGTAAGAATGAAAACAAACATGTTTATCTTCATCACTGCTACCCATATGCGCCTGACGAGTGAGTGTTCGCAGTCACCGGCCGAGAGCGAAGCTCGAGGTGAGGCTATGAATCCGGCTAACCAGTTCTAACTGAGACTCCAAAAAGCTTAATCATTTTGATTCGCTGGAATGTGAGCTCGCGCTATTCTGTTTCTGTCCCCTTTTTCCAGCCGAGCGGTTTGTTTATAATTGTTGTCAACGCGTCTAATGCACTATGGAAGGCAGTCAGTGAATCAGTTCGCGCAGTTTCTTCTATGTAACTTACTTACTTACTTACGCCTGTCACCCCTACCCGGGTATAGGCCGTCGACGAGAGACCTCCAGCAACTCCTGTCCTGTGCTTCTCCTTCGATTCTGCTCCAGGTGGTTCCCAGTCTCTTGATGTCTGCTTGGAGGTCTCGACACCAGGAGTTTCTCGGCCTACCTCTTTTCCTCTTTCCCTGGGGGTTCCATGACAATGCCTGCCTAGTGATACTGGAAGCTGGCTTTCTCAGACTGTGACCGATCCATCCCCATCTTCTTCGCCCAATTTCGTTCTCTGCTGTTATCTGCTCTGTTCTCTCCCAGAGTCTGACGTTGCTGATCTTCTCTGGCCAGTGGATTTTCAAAATTCTTCTAAGGCAACTGTTCATGAAGGTCTGTACTCTGTTGACTGTGGTTTTTGTCAATCTCCATGTCTCTGCTCCATATAGGAGAACTGCTTTTACATTGGAGTTGAAAATCCGGACTTTGGTGTGTTGTGACAGCTCTCTGGAACTCCACACTTTTTTCAACTGGAGAAAGGCTGCTCTGGCTTTACCGATTCGTGCTCTGACATCTGCATCAGTGCCGCCTTTTTTGTCTATGATTTCTTCTATGTAAGGACCAGCATAATGATAGAGGCAGGCACGAGCCAGGATTCTCATTAGCTTTTGCATCTGCGGGCGCCATGAGGATCTATGTTCCAGAGAGAAGGTGCGTATCAGTGAGTGTATCTAGTTCAGTGTGATAGTGGCCCTTTCTACTGATGAGAAAATGCATAGATCCTCAGGAGTCCGTCATGCAAGTTACAGGACCGTGACCCATAAGAATCTGGGCCTAAGTTTTGCTTTTTCAGTTCACACAATTTTAATTTCTAGGCTGAGTGGGGGAGGGAGAGGGAGATGCGCTATTGTGGTTTGCAGTGAGTTTCAGCTGCTTCTTTTGTTTTTCAGTAACCGTACATCAATGACCATGTATAAATGAACACACTTTTCCCTCCTCTTTCGTTCTGGTAAAGACAAAGTCGGGTTCACTACGGAAAATACTTGGATCTGCTGGGGCACATATACGGGCGGGTTTACTTCTGAAAACTCAGAAATTTAAAAGCCAGGTTACAAATATATACTGAAATGGGCTTGGATAGCGCTGTTATTTGGTTGAGGGCTGGGGACAGTACAAGGCTAGACTGAGCCGGCCTTGAAGGCCGCTTTCAGCGGAATTGCCGTCAGATGGTACGGCAAAAGGTTCTCTGTTCCGTCTGATGTGCACAGAAACAAATGAACCTATCAAGAAACATTCATTCCACCGTTACCGCATACTTTCACGAGGATAAATATATTCTTGTTTTTACATCAGACGGATGGCATTCACTATTTAGAAATGTTCGCCTATAACCATAAACAAAACTCCTCAAGAGGCATAGATCTTCATGAGTTCCGCGCAGAGTTCGGGGGCTTGTGAGAAGCTAAATGTATTTCTGAGTCGAATTACCTTCATGCTGCTATGTTTACGTAGTTTAATCGGGTTACATACTTACTTACGCCTGTCACCCCTCCCCGGGTATAGGCCGTAGACGAGAGACCTCCAGCGACTCCTGTCCTGTGCTTCTCCTTCGATTTTACTCCAGGTGGTTCCCAGTCTCCTGATGTCTGCTTGGAGGTCTCGATGCCAGGTGTTTCTCGGCCTGCCTCTTTTCCTGGGGGTTTCATGACAATGCCTGCCTAGTGATACTGGAAGCTGGCTTTCTCAGACTGTGACCAATCCATCCCCATCTTCTTCGCCCAATTTCATTCTCTGCTGTTATCTGCTCTGTTCTCTCCCAGAGTCTGACTTTGCTGATCTTCTCTGGCCAGTAGATTTTCAAAATTCTTCTAAGGGAACTGTTTATGAAGATCTGTACTCTGTTGATTGTGTTTTTTGTCGCTCTCCAAGTCTCTGCTCCATATAGGAGAACTGCTTTTACGTTTGAGTTGAAAATCCGGACTTTGGTGTGTTGTGACAGCTCTCTGGAACTCCACACTTTTTTTCAGCTGGAGAAAGGCTGCTCTGGCTTTACCGATTCGTGCTCTGACATCTGCATCAGTGCCGCCTTTTTTTTTGTCTATGATGCTCCCGAGATAGATGAAGGACGCCACCTCCTCCAACGGGGTGCCAGCAAGCAAGACTGGTTCTTCCCTGGTTGCGTTCAGCCTCATTGTCTTTGTTTTCTGTTTGTGGATGTGAGGCCCACTTGGGACGAGATGTCAGCAAGCCTCGTGGTCTTGTCCTGCATTTGTTGATGAGTGTGGGACAGTAAAGCCAAGTCGTCTGCAAAATCGAGGTCGTCAAGCTGTGTCCACAGTGTCCACTGTATTCCACTTCGTCTGTGCTCTGTGGTCCTCTTCATGACCCAGTCTATGGCCAGTAGGAAGAGGAACGGAGACAGCAAACACCCCTGCCTGACACCGGTTCTGACCTGGAGCTCCCTGGTGAACTGCCCTTCGTGGATCACGCGACATGTCATGCCATCGTAGCTGCTCTTGATCAGGCGGACGAACTTTGTGGGTACACCGTAGTGTCGTAGGAGTTTCCACAGAGTCTCTCGGTCCACGCTGTCAAATGCTTTCTCGTAATCCACAAATTTGACGTACAGCGGGGAGCTCCACTCCAGAGACTGTTCCATGATGATGCGGAGAGTGGCGATCTGGTCTGTACATGATCGGTTTTTCGTGAATCCTGCTTGCTGGTCTCTCAGCTGGGGGTCAACGGAGCTCTTCATTCTCTCCAGGATGATCCTGTTGAAGACCTTTCCTGGTACTGACAGCAAAGTGATTCTTCTGTAGTTGGAACACTTGCTGAGGTCGCCTTTCTTGGGAAGCTTGATTTGGTACCCCTCCTTCCAGTCAGCCGGCATCACCTCCATTTCCCAGATCTTTCCAAACAGTGGGTACAGCATCTCTACTGTTGTCTCTAGGTCTGCTTTCAGAGACTCCGCTGGGATGCCATCTGGCGCTGCTGCTTTGCCGTTCTTCAAAAATGCCACTGCTCTTCTGATCTCTTTCCGTCACAGCTAATGGGTAGGTGCTCTGCTGGCTGGATGTCTGGGGGTCGGGTGGGCTGGGTCTGTTCAGTAACTCTTCAAAATACTCGGCCCATCTGTCGAGTTGGTCTGCTCTGTCTGCAATAGGCTTGCCTTCTTTGTCTTTTACTGGTCTTTCTGTATGGCCATACTTGCCCGACAATCTTCTGGTAATGTCGTAGAGCTGTTTCATGTTGCCGCTGCCTGCTGCCTTTTCTGCCTCTGCTGCCAGACTGTCTGTGTTGGCCCTCTTGTCTGCCCTGATACTCCTCTTCACCTCGCGGTTGGCTTCCGAGTATTCCTCCTATGCCCTTGCTTTGGCTGCTCTCGTGCGACTGTTGTTGACAGCTGCTTTCTTCTGCTTCCTCACTTCTATCTTCTTCAAGGTCTGTGCCGACAGCCAGTCCTTGTAGTGATGGTGTTTCCTGAACCCTAAAGTGTCTTTGCAGGTCGAGTTCAGCGCCTCTCTAACTGCCTTACCACTGCTGCTCTGTGGTGACCGCCTCCTCTTCATTTACTAGCTCCTATAGTGCTTGAAACTGGTTGGACAGCACCAGTTTGAACTCTTCTCTCACTCCAGTCTCTCTCAGGAGGCCCGCCCCTACATTATAGCGCTGTCTTCTTGTTGTCTCTGTGCGGCTTTTCTTTAACTTGAGCTTTATTCTTAAGGTAAGCAGATGGTGGTCTGAGGCGACATCTGCTCCCCTCCTCACTCGAACATCTTGAAGGGATCTTCTAAATTTCTTGCTAATGTAGATATGGTCTATTTGGTTCTCTGTAGTATGGTCAGGTGAGACCCAAGTTGCTTTGTGTATTCTTCTGTGTGGGAAGATGCTGCCTCCAATAACAAGTCTGGTTAGAGCACAAAAGTCTACAAACCTCTCCCCGTTCTCACTCATCTCCCCTAGTCCCTGTCTCCCCATCACCTCTTCATATCCGGTGTTGTCCTCCCCTATTTTGGCATTAAAATCGCCCATGACGATGGTGATGTCTCGCTCCGCACATTTGTCCGCAGTACTCTGGAGTCGGTCGTAGAACTCTTGTTAGTTTATTCGGGTTGTGGTGATGAAAAGAACACAGGCAAAACGTTGACAGCTGCAAGAGTGACATATGCTCATACGAGTCTAGGAGCTGGCGCGGTCATAAGAATCTGTACAGTATGTACCTTGGTGGCTAGTGTTGCCTCTATGCTGCTATGTTTACGCAGCCGGGATAAAATCGCGAACACCGAGCCCAAAACAAAACACCCATGGCTGTCAACACGCGCGATTCGACGACCGTCCCTGCTCTACCGCGGCGTAGAATAGCGCGATGCTCATGCTCCCTATAGGTTCACGGCAGTGCGGCAAACTCGAGTCTGGAGACTAACTGTAACGGCAGTTTGAGAATGGGAATCGCGAGGTCTGTCGAGAAATGATAGCATACCAACACTCCACTTTAGTCTATAACTGAACTCAGTTCAGCAATACTGGTCAACCATTATGTCCTACTTGAACTTTCATTCAATATCTGCAAGCAGACGAACCTGGTGCCGGCTGCACAACCGACTCATGCAGTTACCCCTCTAGCCGTCAGACTCCTTCTGCTAAAATCTGAACTCAGCACCACTAAAAACATAGTCTAACTGCGGTTGCTGGGACGCATTTTAGACTGAAGCTACGTTTCCATAAGCACGAATCCGATGCGAACTTACGATCCGAACCCGATGCGATGATGCAATTTTTCCTTTTAAAAAAATTGCGTCATTTTCGTTCGAAGCCGGATGCAAATTCGTTTATCGCATCGGACATATGGAAACACACAAACATGAAAAGCACTAGTGCACGATTTTCAGTTCTGTTTCGGACCCGCTTCGGATTCGGATCGGGCCGGTTTCCGCGTATCGGATTCTTGTTTATGGGTAGCCGCCTTAAATCATTCTACCCCAAGACCGAAATCCCCAAATGTTGCCGTTGTCCTCTGAAGACTGCATTGCAGTGCAGGACACAGATCGACCATGATAATTCAAGGGTGATGCCAGAATAGCTTGGCGCCCATAGGCGCCAAGCTATTCTGGCATCACCCTTGAACTGCCATGGCCGATCCTTTTCTTGCTGTGGTGTGTCTGGGGTAGAATGAGTTAAAGTGTGCGACCCATAAAGACGAATCCGATACGAATGAACTCGATCCGAATAGTCCGAAGCGGGCCCGAAACAGAAATGGTGTCTGATCATAGTTGTAGCTTACAATAACCAGTCTTTGATTTAATTTCCAGCTATACAAGCAAGTAACTCTGCTACATCTCAGTCCTTTAATTCACTGCATAACACTGATACAGATTATATGAAAACAAATAGTCTCACCGAATAGTTTAACATCTCTTGGATCACTCGGTCACAGTCGGCACAACGCGGAGTTGTTTCTGACTTTCACCAATATTCTCCATGAAACCTATTTGGAACCTTTTTGTGCAACCAGCCCCTGAACCGTGGGAATTCGCACAACAAATGGATACATGTGTGACGTCAAAGTTTGGGACACAAAACAAAACAAAACAAAACAAAACAAAACAAAACAAAACAAAACAAAACAAAACAAAACAAATCTGAATGGTATGAGATGCAGAGTCAATTTATATGGGACGTACATGACGTCAATTTTATGAATGCAGGTTTTGCCAAATAAACGCTGCGTCACCAGAACAAATATGTCCACAGAGTGCAGTCCATAAACGGTGCCCCCATCCTGTTGTAAAGTTTGCGCGCTTGGGCTCAAATTGTTTCCAACATTTCGCGGGCAGCGATGTAAAGGTAAACTTTCTTGACAACTGTACTGAGAATAATCCGTAACACCGAGTGTATCAAAATCGGAAAATGTTTTAAGTAAAATGTTTGTACAGTTAGTGAGAAACATCTGGTTTGAAATCTGTTTTCACGACTTTGAGGCTGAAGGGAGAAATGGTTACCGTCAAAATAATAATAATAATAATAATAATAATAATAATAATAATAATAATAATAATAATAATAATAATAATAATAATAATAATAATAATAATAATAATAATAATAATAACAACAACAACAACAAGATGAGGATTTCATCCCAAAGTCTACCGTATTGTTTGGAGCTCATGTGCGTTTTTCTTTTAGGAACATTCAGAGTTGTTCATATTCATTTAAGCTTATCCTTCTGATCCATTTCCCTTCTCTCAAAGCCAACCTCTGATCAAAACACACGCCGGCGCACACAAATAAAGACGGACACACAGCGCATCCCGCCATTAGTACTCTCTGTGGGCTGGAGTAGCGACAGGAATTCTGAAGAAGAAGAATAGCACGAGCAGCAAAATGACGTCACTATAAGCTTTACGTCATGGCATCGCTGGCCTCACAACGCCGTGTACACTGTGACGGCGGAATTTGATGTTTCACGTCACTCATCCGAAAGGCACGCTCTTCCGCCAGAGCTGATTGTTTTGTTCCACACAGCCTCTCAGTCCAGGGCTGACTGATGGGAGTAAATAGTGGTTCTAAAACTTGCAAAAATGATTCAACTGAATTAATTATTATTGTACAAGTTGAAGAGGTACGACGCTGGATCAGTTACGAACTCATTCAGTATCTCCGTTTAATCCCCCCCCCCCTCTCCCCCACCTGATCCGCACGGCAATGGCATACACAAACACAAACGGCAGAATGGCACACACAAACAAACGGCAGACACACGGCGCTTCCTACCGGTTATTCGTTTTGTGGGCCGGCGTAGCCATAGCCATATTGAAGCCGACTGAATAAGGTGGAATGGCCGCCCATGCCCACAAAGCCTCTTCTGTATGAGCTTGCATGCATATTCCACCTTTTCCACAATACGTTCGCAAATATCATACAAAAATAAATGAAGGAGAACATCGCGCCAGCTCATACACATGTAAAACACTGACGTGCTGGTGATTTGCGTCAGTTAGGAACATTGTATAAAACACTGTCGCATTTGGTGCTTTTACGTCACCGTCACTGTTTGATTCTTCTGATGAAAACAATGAGTCATATTTCTGACATTTTTTTCCGCATTGAACTTTTATTTTCGAAAAAAAGTTGAAGAGATACAAAGCTGGCTAACAAACTTATCCAATGTCTTTCTACAAACTAGCAATATCCAAAATTTCAAGTGCAAATAATCAAATTTGCGGACTCTAATCTGGGTCAACCGACTTTCTATAAACGGTCTTTTATCTCTTCAATGAGACATCCAATTACAATATGCTCGGAGGCTCTCTTAGCCACCCACTTAGTAAAGTATTTTGCCAAGTTTCACTGAAGTTTGTGCGTACAGTAATAGCGGAGATTCTCAATGTTTACATATATACGCGCGCGCGCGCGCGCGCGCACACACACACACACACACACACACACACACACACACACACACACACACACACACACACACACACACACACACACACAGACACACACACACACACACACACACACACATAAGGCGCTTCGCTCCAAAACGACGTTCAACAGCAAGGTTAGAGTGGCTAGACGTGACGTCATTTATAGCTTGTTACTTCGGCTTTGCCAGACCATGAGCAACCCCCCCCCCCTCCCCCCGCCTGTTATGTCCTTTGCATTCTACGGAACGCGCTCCGACCAGCCCCATCCTAATGTCTACCATATTTTCAATACGGTAGACCGAATATAATGATAATAATACAAATAATGACAATGATGATGATAATAACGATGATAATAATAATAATAATAATAATAATAATAATAATAATAATAATAATAATAATAATAATAACAATAATAATAATAATAATAATAATAATAATAATAAAAATAAAAAGACAGTTGTGAAAAGATGACAGCTAGACACTGTGACAAGGGGGAAATGCCAACGAGACCGGCAACGAGCTCCCGCCACTTTTCCTTTGTCAATCCGATCTTACAAGCACGAGCCTATTTTACTTCCACAAACAAAGCGGCAGTATCCAGACCTAATAGTGACTTTCAGCGCAGAACAACAACAAAAAAAAAGTCCAGCAAAGAACGAAACACACACAGAAAAGACAAAGTCCTTTCTAAGTGTGTTTCTTTCTTTGTTTCTGTGGGAATTTCAGTCTTCAAGGGAACAGTGTCAGTCGTCACATTATTTTGTGTTTTGAGGTCGGAGAATTGCTTCGTGTAGTTACAGTCATGGAAAACCGTGTATGACTGATGGTCCATTCCAGAAATCTAACATGCTTTTCCAAGCAGGCAATATCCACGAATATTTCTATGAAAATGTGTGTGATCTAAGTTAGAAGCTGTATGTGTCGTTAACTGAATGGAAAACTCGTGTGTCCCCGACTGTCTGAGGGAAGTAATTAAACACCTCTGTCCCTAACGTGACGCGAGGCTAGGACTTCGTGACGCCTCTGGTCAGTCTAACACGGAGTCGGGACCTGCCGCCGTAACCACCCCAGTGCGCGGGCCAACAGCGGCCGACGTGGCCCGATGATCTTTTGCACATTTGGACGTCGGCTTGAAAGTGGCAGAAAGCTCAAGTACCGCCATTCGGTGGGCAGATGATGATAACGATTCTTTTTCTTTTTCTTATTCCTATTTTTATTCTTTTGCATATTCTTATTCTCATTCTGTTCTTATTCTTATTCTTATACTTATTATTCTGTCCCATTTTTATCATTCTTTCACGTAAAACTGATATGCACCAGGTTGGTTAATTCGGGGTTTAACGTCCACGGCACCGGAGTCAGTGATAATAGACGGCCCTAACGGGCTGGTTATGGGGGGGTTCAGGGGTGGGGAGAGGGGGAGGAGGGGGGGGGAGGCAGGGTTAGCTATTTCTTTGAAGTACGACCTGGACACTGATCAGTTCGGCCGCACTGCAACTGTGCCACTTTGATTTACCAGGACTTTTAACGGACATGTTATCTAAACAAGCCCGTGGTTTTGCCTGGACCGATATGCACCAAACAGACGGCAGCCTGTAAAAGGTAGTCACCAAGTGAAAGGTGCTAGCGGCGCTGACGCCAGCCCAAGCTGGCCTATGCGCACCCAGAGGACCTTAACTCATTCTGCCCCAGACACACCACGGCAAGATAAGGATCGACCATGATAGTTCAAGGGTGATGCCAGAATAGCTTGGCGCCTATGGGCGCCAAGCTATTCTGGCATCACCCTTGAACTATCATGGTCGATCTGTGTCCTGCACTGCAATGCAGTCTTCAGAGAACAACGGCAAAATTTGGGGATTTCGGTGTTGGGGTAGAATTAGTTTTAAGTGCTTGCCGGGCAATTTCTAGATACAGTAGCTGCATAATATTAGTGAGGTTTCGTTTGCAACAAACGACTCCCAACAACGAGCGACTCCCAACAACGAACGACTCCCAACAACGAGCGACTCCCAACAACGAGCGACTCCCAACAACGAGCGACTCCCAACAACGAACGACTCCCAACAACGAACGACTCCCAACAACGAGCGACTCCCAACAACGAACGACTCCCAACAACGAACGACTCCCAACAACGAGCGACTCCCAACAACGAACGACTCCCAACAACGAGCGACTCCCAACAACGAACGACTCCCAACAACGAACGACTCCCAACAACGAACGACTCCCAACAACGAACGACTCTCAACAACGAACGACTCTCACAACGAACGACTCCACAACGAACGACTCTCAACAACAAACGACTCCCAACAACGAACGACTCCCAACAACGAACGACTACCGTTGTTTGATTTTTCGGTCACAGGAAGAGCCATGGTTTCGTGCTGAGAGGCCTTTAGTGTGGCAGGTTGAATGTTCCAATTGTTTTGTTGAAATCCCCCCCCCCCCCTTCCCCTCCCGCTCGAGGTAACTGAGCCGCGCCTGTAAAGTGATATACCAAAATCTTATTAAGTATATTGTTTGTCGTCCGCCTGTGTCTATCTGTAAGTCTGTCTGTCTGTCTATCTGTATGTTTGTCTGTTTTCTGCATATTTGTGCAGTAATAATAAATAATAATAATTACGGTATTTATAATGCGCTTATCTTATAATAATTATAACTCTAAGCGCGCACTCACAACTCGCGCACGCATGCGCACGCTTTAGACAATGACTCACGTAGGGGAGGAGTCCCTATTATGAAACAGTGCTTATTATGAAACACCTTGCTCCCGGCGAAACGGAATAACTTTTCTAAATTCCGCCTGTGCAGTAATATAGAGCTACTTCAGTGAGCCTTATTTCTGGTACAAGAATGTCAGGCGTGATGAAAACGAAAACACGCTGAGAAAATGTGATTTTTGACCCTTCTGCATCTAATTTTTCGCCATTTTGAAACACCTACATCAGCATTCAGTTTTGTGATTTTTAAAAAAAAAAAAGCAATCTTCGGACATCAGATAACCAGCAGCAATCGTTTTGGTTCTCTTTTTGTTGTTTTGGACGCACGCATTTTCCTGGAGAGGTATCTTGTTCCTATTATGAAACACAAAGAGCTCCTAGAACAGTGTTTCATATACGGAGCAGTGTTTGTCTAGCGTATATATCGGAAACCATCCAGCCAGTTTGATCCAAATTGCAGATGTTGATACTTTTTCTCAATACAGAGTATCCCACACCATGATCATGTCACTTTGCGAAGAGGCTGAGGACCTACAAATGCGCCACTTGTTGACTATCAAAACGAGTTGCGGGTGGTGCTGGTGTTAGTGCAGGTGGGAGGTCGCGGGAAGGGGGTGAGTGGTCTGGAGACCTTTTCACCAACTGGCGAAAAATCACACGACGGACCGTTTACAATTTTCAAGAAAAGGCGCTGGAGTGTGTGTGTGTGTGTGTGTGTGTGTGTGCGTGTGCGTGGGTATGTGGGGGGGGGGGGGGAGGGGGTGTTCCAAACCCCCAAAATGGAAAATGACACATAAAAAAATATCCTGGGAGCCGTGCACCTTGGAACACCCCTCTCCCCCTGAATTTGCTTTTTAAATATGTACATAAACCTGTGTTGATAAATTTTAGGAAGTTTACAATGTAAAATAGGTAAAAGGACTGTCAGGGCAGAGAATTGTGCTGTATCGACCAATGATCATAGATCTAGTTTGATCAAAGCACCAAAAAACAAACAAACAAACAAACAAACAAACAAAAAACCGATAGGAAAGAAGGGGTGCGCTAAGTAAGTGACTGGAAGCAATGCATATGGAAACATTTTACTGTGGTGTCTGCAGCGGCATACATTCCATGCCTCCACATAGAGCTAAATTTCCATGCACCCTAAGAGAAAACCTACTAAAAGGGGGCAAGGGGTTGCAGTCGATATTGTCGTAATAAATGAAAAGAAAAGGGGAGACTGCCATTGCTATATTTTAGGAAGTTTACAAAGTAAAGTAGGTAAAAGCACTGTCAGGGGAGAGAATTGTGCTGTATCGACCAATGATCATAGATCTAGTAGTAGTATTGTGAGGACAAAATGGGCCGTGAGGCCTTTGCAAATGTCTTTTCTTTCTTTAATTACTTTATTGGTCTGCTATGCATGCAAAATTTCCTATAAATCATTCATCATAGGAATAGAAAATCTCTCTACATTGTGGTAATTCGTCCAGCAGGTTTTTAAAAGAATTTATGTTAGGTGCTTTTTTTAATGAAACTGGTAACTCATTCCAAACAATGGCAACTCTGTTAGAAAAACAAAACTTCCGCAGGTTGGGGTTGCAGTGTTGTACAAAGATTTTCCCTTCAGAGTTTTGGGTTCTGTCACAAAATGGTGCTGCAAAAAAGTCGTTCCAATTTAGGTCGTCGATGCCATTATAAATTTTAAAAACTTGGATTAAGTTTCCAAGTATTCTACGTCCACGTAAGGAGTGTAGTCCAAAGTATTTGAGTCTTTCTAAATAAGTCATATTTCTACATTCTTTGACCAGCTTTGTTGCTCGTCTCTGTACCCTTTCGAGTGCAACTGAAACCTCTTTAAACCTGCGCTAAGTAAGTGACTGGAAGCAATGCATATGAAGGGGAGGGGGGGGGGGGGCGTATCACATATCCCACTGTTTCAGCCCCCCCCCCCCCACCCTTGGGAAACCTAGATTTAAATTTCCATGCACCAAGGCGCTGGAACAGTGGGATATGTGATACGCCCCCCTTCGGGGGTAAAGGCTTCCATATGCATTGCTTCCAGACACTTACTTAGCGCACCCCCTTTTTCCTATCTTTTTTTTTCTCGGGTGCTTCGATCGAACTAGATCTATGATCATTGGTTCACAATTCTCTCCCCTGACAGTGCTTTTCCCTACCTTACTTTGTACACTTCCTAATATATTGGCACTGGCAGTCTCGCCTTTTCTTTTCTGTGTCGATAATGCTAGCTTGTATCAAGTTTTACTTCTGAGGTGGAAAAACTAAATACAGTAGCTTTTATTCCCCCATACATAGAACATTTTCAACACACTTGCTGACATGCCTGCCCTTTGACCTTTGGAAGGAGCCAATAAACATAATATGCATAGACAGTTTAACCCCTAGCAAAACATTTCCACTGGGGTCTTATTGCAAAGTTCACATACAAACTACCTGTAATAAGAACAACCTAAAATAAAAGCCTTCTTACTTCTCGTGACCTTTGACCTTAATGAGAGGTTAACTTAGTAGAGCTGCGGACAAAAGCTGTATCACCAGTTTTCTCTTTGGCAAGTTTTAAAATAAGATTACAACTATTCTTTTTAAAAAAATCGCCCGTTATTGACCTTGTAACCTTGACCTTTCATGGAGGTCAGCGCAAGTGACAATCAAAGCTATTATCAAATATGATCACTGTGCCAAATTAGAAGTCTGTGGCTCTGATGTTCTCTCAGAAATTCAAAATGATAACATCTGTCACAATTGGATATACACAGGATAATGGATGGATGGACCAATAGTGGACCAGTGGCGTATGACTCATTTATATTTAACTCACTTATAATATTAGATGAACCTATAATGTCTGCTAACCATCTCTCATGCCTTAATTTTCCAACAAAATGCAAATGAAAAAAAGTAAAAAGGACATAATCACACTGTTTCATAATAGGAGACCTAGTGTTTCATATTAGGCAAATGGTGCCTAATATGAAACAATATGTCACTTTTTTCAAACTGGAACTGCTTCTGCATCGTGAGTTGTGAAATTTGGCTTTGTCCTAAGATGCATCAATATAATCTCTATCAAACACTGGTTTCGGATTGACTCTACCTTTCTTTGGACGGTCGCGCGAGACGTTTTTGCTTAAGTGTTTCATACATGGGTCTCCTCCCCTACCACAAATAGTGAAATACATTACAACAGTCAGCTTGGGTTGGGGAGTGTGGTGATACATTGCTAGAACTGTTGAAAGAGGTGAGTTTTGAGGGCGGACTGGAAGGAGGAGAGAGAGAGAGTGTTTCTGACGGAGAGAGAGTGGGAGAGTGTTCCAGGTGGATGGACCGTCACATCCAGTAATTTTCTTTTTTTTTAAAAATCATACAGAGTCAGTAATTTCAATATCAGACCGGCCCATGTATCCTGCTCTAACAGACGATACTGCATTTCTGACAACACCCACAACAGACGAAGGTTGCTTCCTCGAAAACAATTACTGCGGGAAGATCCGTTATGTTCCGACACAGCCAATGGACACACGCGTGATGCGCAAATAACCCTAGTGCCGACGTCAGTCGCAGTGGCGCCCGCGCACGTTTGTGCGCGGGCCAATCAGTTGCGGCTGACGTCGGCCCGAGGACCTTCTACTCACTGGCGTAGCATGTGACGCGCAAGGGTGTGTCAGCTGTTGCGAGAGTTACAGATAAATGCTGTAGTATTCCAGCCTCCTGCACATTTGGCTTTGAACGTGACTGTCGACTAAAAGACTTGTCAAGACGGACTACAGGATGGTGGCTTGTAAATGTATGATCGCCGTCTGCTTGTTGGCTTCGGTGTCTGCATATTCATATCTGGGTGAGGTTTAGATTAGATTAGATTAGATTAGATCAGATTATCCGATTGATTGATCAATCCATCGACTGATTGATTTGTCATTGATTTCAGTGTTTGCTGGTTCGCTTTCTCCGTTTATTGTTTTGTCTACTTTGACCGACTTTTTTGGTGTGTTTTGGTGTTGTTGTTGTTGTTGTTGTTGTTGTTGACATTTTCTATGATTATTGCTGTTGCTGCTGTTGTTTGTTTGTTTGTTTGTTTTCTGATTTATTTCTTTGATTGTTGACCGCTTTTTTAAATTTTTCCCTATGATTGTTGCTCTTGCTGTTATCTTTGTTTGTTTTGTGATTTATCTCTTTGCTTGTTATGTTTTTTTTTTTCACCCTTTGCTTGTCGGTAGCGGTTCTTGTCGCGATGATTCCTACATGAATCATCGTGACAAAAACCGCTACTGACACGCAAAGGGTTAATCATTTACAATCACGGAATGTCAGTGTCGCATCAGTGTAATAAACGACGAGCAACATCAATAACATGAAGCAATGAATAAACTTCAAATCAATCAATCAGTCAGTCAAGCAACCGATGGTTCAATAAGACCCTGCATGTCTGACTAACTGATTGATTTGTTCTTTGTTTATTAGTTAGTTAGTTAGTTTGTGAGTTAGATAGTTAGTGTTCATGCGATCGGGAGTTTGTTCATTCGTTCGTTTGAGTTTATTTGTTCATTTATTTATGTATTTATTTCTTTACTTACTTATTTTACCTCTTGGCTGAATACGGTCCGGCTGCAAGAGACATAGATCATCATGAGCCCGTGTAGTTGCAAGTGCTCACGAGGACCAGTGCCTCTTGCCGACACCACTGATTTTAATTACATGTTTGGGGCGGCTGGGGGAAGACTCTTTGGCGTTGAATTAATGAAGATGCAGTGCAAAACACAATCTGCATCAACCGTCATTGAAGAGGTTGATAATTTGTTTTCCTTATACAGTCGAGATGGACCCCCAGAATGATGTCAAGGCCTACGCTTGGTCTCCTAGGAACCTGCACACCGAGTTCCGGTGGCCTGACCCCGCTGTGGATCGTAAAAGCTTGCTGGGTCGTCTGACCGGATGTTATTGTTTAGGACGCCCGACATGCCGCCACTGTGGCAGACGCGGCTATCCTTATCGCACGCCGATACACTGAAAAAAAAAAAAAAACCCAAAAACCCGGGTTCAGTAACGAGGTCAAGGACATGCGAACAGAACTTGGTTATAAATCCGCCAAAATTCATTGCGTGGATCGTTTCTCTGTTTGCTTCAGTGATTGGATTTCGCTTGTTGTGATGTCTCACATGAACACGTTGTGTCGTTGTTGCATAGTATGAACTACGATGTGCTCCATATCTGATCATATATTATAACTACCTAATGCGTGGCAATTCATTTGGCCGACATCGGCCCAGTGACCGTTTTGCGAACTGGGTCTTTTGTCTGTCGATTTTGTTGGTCATATGCTCTGATGTGTATCCCCTCAGTGGCAAGAGTGTAACCGCTGATTGTAGTCAGTGACAAACAGTAAGTGATTCTGATTTACAAACTCAATGTAAACGCATTGTACGTTTTGTTTAGATTTATTTATTTTCTTCATTTATTATGGTGTTTTTTTTTTATGTTTGTAGGGTATATTTAATCCGCTGCAAGCAAATTTCCGATTTGTATGATGCCCGGGACAATGCAGTTCATCGAATTCGTATTCGAATATAAATAAAGCCTACATCTTGGTTTCTACATGGTCATTCAACCTGCAACCAATACTGAACTAACGCAGCGATATCACTCGGTCCTGTGGTGCATGATAGTTCTGGAAAGAAAAGAAACTATATCTGCCACTGAAAAGCCATAGGGGTCGGTGGATAGTAGCCGTTTGACTAATGCAAATCCAGTCCACTGCGCCACCGCGTGCGCGCAAGCGCCTATACTAAGCTCAAGACTAAATACAAGGGAGGAAACGAACTGCACACGCGAAAGACGATGCACTGTGATTCCAGAGCAGTTTCAACCCTCAAAGCAACCATTCTCCTAAAACCCCGAACTAAACAAACTCAGTAGATATTCTGCCGCAAATCTACACCAAACTTGCCCGCCGATTATAACCGATAGTTTAGTATCGATACCTTTTGCAAAGTGAAGCATCATTTTTGCAGACGTCCTGTCGTAAGGTTGAAGCTGCGCCCGGAAGTACGCAACATGCTCATTTTTCATTGGTTTAATTAAATTAGCATATCCAATGAAATTAAAGCAAGAGTGCGTCTTACTGTCGACATGAACTTGTGACCCGTGCTGCAGGCAGCAGTCGCGTTAGTCGTCCAAGAGGTAGCCCGATGTACCACGCCCGGGCCCCCCCCCCTCCCCCCTCAGTACTCAATAAGATGGGTTTCAAAGTGTACCTTAGTATGTCCTGAGATTTTTAAGCAATGTTCCACTAAAATCCTTAGGAACACACCAGAGATATAGCCGATGACGCAAGGATACCCCCATTCACGCTCTTCGCGGATGCTAAAATGAGCTTGAGAAATATTTTCCTCTAAATAAATCTGAATTCATTCCAGAAGCCCAAATCAGGCATTATTATATTTAGGCACACCTTATGCGTCCTCTGCAAAAAACAGAATAAAAAATATATTGAATCTGTGTCTCACAGAGAAGGTATTTGTGCACCCAGTAAATGGCCATTTCCTCAAAATCGCAAAAAGAAAAAAGACAAAAATAATGTGTCAGATGCCTTCCGACATTTTCTATAGCACTGGCAGTCCATTTTCAGGCTTACATCATTAAAACAGGATGTCACAATTATTATAAACTTTTGACTAGATGATGATGTGATCACTATGAGTGCCACATTGATTGAATTTGTATCCCTACCCAGAAGTTGTAAAAATACACAAAATTAATTATAAAAAAATACTAAAGTTATTCCAATTCGTTTTGACCTCTCTTTACCCATTAAGTTTCAATAATTTGAGCATAAAGTGCAAGAAAATGAGGAAAGTCGGCATCCTTTATGATATGTTTGTGATGGTGAATGATCTTTTTCAATTTAAAATTGCCAAATTGAGAAACGTACGTTGTATCCGATGCCCTCAGAAATTTTGTATACAATTGATAGGTCCTTTTAGGTTATAATGGTTAGGATAGAGTACCGCAGTTACTCCCAACCTGCTTTTATGATGCTGTGATTCATTTAGGGGCCACAGTTGCTGAATCTGATGTCCTACCCCCATTTTACCAGTACGCAAAGCAACACAAAATGATCATAAAAATTGATTATATCATACTCCTCTGTTTAAATATTTTTGTTGCCTGTTTTTTTTTTAAAAACAAAGTATGCACATTGCTCTGCTCCAAGATCAGCCTGATGCGCTCCTTAGTCATCTCAGTGTTTTTGTAAGCCTGCCATGAACCCTCACAGCAGATCTTGAAAGGAGGATACAAGCCACTGAAATGAGATGTTTTCGAAGGCTGCTTGGCATTTCACACAGAGATCACATCACGAACGAGGAAGTGGGAAGCAGAATCAGGCAAGCCATCGGGCCCCATGAAGACCTATTAGCCATTGTGAAAAAAACGCAAACTGAAGTGGTATGGGCATGTCACGCGTTCAGCAGGGCTTGCCAAAACAATCCTGCAAGGCACTGTGAAAGGAGAACGAAGGAGAGGAAGACAGAGGAAAAGATGGGAGGACAATATCTCAGAGTGGACAGGACTGAGGCTGGGTGATACGCTAAGAATGGCAGAGAACAGAGAGGAATGGAGGGAGCTGATTGCCAAGTCGTCAGTGGTGCCCCAACGGTCGGCAAGACTACGGGATATAGATAGATAGATATGCACATTGAGCATACAATTTGTGATCATTTCATTAATTTCAACGTGATCCATCAATTTAATTGTAATTATTTTTTTTGTTAAAGCATAAAAAGGGGGAAGCGTCTGTAAACAGGGGCTGTCGTTGAAGAACTTTCTTTTTAATAGAACAGCAAGACTGTAGAATACAGTCCAACGTTCCACATATTTGACGGACATGAAAGGGATCGGATACATGACACCTCCCTGAGACACCATCTTCCCCTGAGTTTGACAAGACTTCTGAGTGTGCTGTCGACTTCAATCATACAATTCTGTTGAAGAGGAATTCTTTCAGCCATCAGTACATCATGCCTCCAAATCCAGACAGTAGAAGCTTTGGCAGCAACCCCTGTTTACAGACTCCCCCCCTCCCCTTCTTATGTTCTTAATCCAAAATAGTTACAGTTAAATTGATGGGTCACATTGAAATTAATGAAATGATCACAGATTTTTAAACTCAATATGCATACTTTGTTAAGAAAACTGGAAACAAAAATATTTAAACAGAGGAGTATGACGTAAGCAAATTTTTGATCATTTTGCGTTCTTATGCATACTGGTAAAATGGGGGTAGGACAGCAGATTCAGCCACTGTGGACCTAAATGCATCACAACATAATAAAATCAGGTTGGGAGTAACTGTGGTACTCTATCCGAACCAATAAAACCTTTAAAAAAGGACCTACCAGTTGAATACAAAATTTCTGAGGGCATCAAAAACTTCTTTTTTTTTTTTCAATTTCGCGGAAATGGCCATTTACTGGGTGCACAAATACCATCACTGTGAGGCACAGATTCAATATTTTTTTCATTCTGTTTTTTTCTGAGGACGCAGAAGGTATGCCTTAACATAATATTGCCTGATTTGGGCTCCTGTAATAAATTCCGATTTATTTAGAGGAAAATGTTTCTCACGGCTCACTTTAGGATCCGTGAAGAGCGTGAATGGGGGTACCCTTGCGCCATCGGCTTTATCTCTGGTGTGTTCCTAAGGATTTTAAGGGAAATATGGCTTAAACATCTTTGGACATTCTAAGGTACACTTTGAAACCCATCTTATTGAGTATGGGGAGGGGGGGGGGGGGTGCACGGTAGCTAAGACTGGCTTATGGTGTAGTAGGTACGTATTTCCCCCAGCCCAAAAAGGTCTAATTTAATGGAGTCTGGTTTAAACATTGCTCAGTTGTCAATATCTTTTCGAGTAATTCTCTTCGACTTTAGAGTAAACACGGCAGAAAACAATGGATGCACTGCAGTGCATAGAGGCCTCTTTCACGGCTCTCTACTAAAGGGTTTAACGTTCAACTCTGTATGTTGAGAAAGAGGTCCGGGATACTTCCGGCCACAGCTAGCATTTTTCGATTCCTCCCTGGTATTTAGTCTTGAGCTTAGTATAGGCGCTTGCGCGCACGCGGTGGCGCAGTGGATTTGCATTAGTCAAAGATACTATCCACGGACCCTTATGTGAAAAGCCTATGGGACATGACGTTATGTCATGACTACAGCTCGCGCTATGTATTATCCGCTATATATTATAAACCTAAAAGCGTAACCAATGGCAGGAATACGCACAGTTGTTTCAATTTGATCTTTATTAGTTTCGCACCTCTGTCTGATCTGACACACTGTGACATTACCCCAGTAAGCAAAGGTCCTCGGGGCCGACGCCGGCCGAAGTTGGCCCGCGCACAATTGTGCGCGGGCCAACTGCGGCCGTCGTCGGCCCGAAGACCTTTTGCTACTGAGGACGTGACAATCAATGACAACATACAGCAACGTCTAGCATATTGTTTATTTCGTGAATTTGTACGTGGCTTTCAAGTTTCAATAAAATGTCATGTGGAAAATGCTGAGTGTTAAACTACTCACAAACCAGATAGGTGAGGCTAGCGCAGGCAGAATTGTATGCAGACCAAGGGGAATTACTCAGCGCTGGACAGTAAAACAGTTATATCCCCTGCCCCCGCCTATCAGGCACCCAATCGCCAGCCCACAGAGAAATACACAAGTATAGAGCAAGACGATCATCTACATCCTCTAATCGCCTAAGTGTTAAACGCCTCACTGACGTAGTTCAACACTCTTGTCCATGCAGCCACCGGTACTGTGTACCGGTGGCTGCACGGACAAGGGGTTAATACGGGAAACATACATGCATTGGATTTCTTACTGTACACGTTTCATGTCACCAGTGTGCGTCCTAGTCTGACAAAAGACAATAAGTCCAATTTTGTGATAAGTGAAACTTCCTTCGTATTAAAATGAAAATTGATCACTTTTCACAGAAATTGACTTCCTATCTTTTGCTATGGCAGACCTTTCCAAGACGTTATCATTATCATTATTATTATTAACAGCGACGCCAAGTTGAGGACTAGTTACACTGTTACGCCATTTTCGAGTAAGGGTGTAGTGTGACGTCATTTTATTTCGTCATCATTTCCCACGTGAATGTGATGGTGACGCTGCCGTCCAGTGTCAGCGCTGAGAAGACAAGTTGTTCCACCTCGCCACCAACGTATGGGTCAAAGGCCACTGTAACACACGGGAGCGACTGAATGCATTGCCTTTAACCCCTTCCCTGTCACTGATCGTATATTGCACGACTGAATTCAACGCGGTCCAGCCGTCCCATAAACAATGGATACAAAGTGGTTTCAGCAAGAGGCATAGGTCCTCATGAGCCCTCGCAATTGCGGGGGCTCATGAGGATCTATGCCTCTTGTATCAGTGCTGTGTTCATTTTTTCTCGACAGTGAAGGGGTTAATTCGAGGAGCAATATGCGAAATAGTTGATACAATTCTGGTCAGACAGAGAGAGAGAGAGAGAGAGAGAGAGAGAGAGAGAGAGAGAGAGAGAGAGAGAGAGAGAGAGAGAGACCAAACTTAAAATTATTGAATAATTCGGATATCTGTCAATCGGTCATTTAGAAATTACTAACTACTTGCGCATCTGATATCGTTAAATATGTGTTGGTGTGTGAGATTGGCCTTTAAGGCTTTAGGTTGCAAGGTCCAAAATCACAGGTCATCATACATTTGTGTTGTTGTTTACAGCACAACTTGAACCGGCAACTCTCATTATCGTTGTTGTCGTCCTTCCACCTTATCCTACCGGGGTCAGCATAGAATTGCACTGGTTCCTATGTTATTTGGTTTTCAATTATTTAAACAAATAAAACAATAAACACATTAAAAAAATCCTTAAAACACTAAGTAACACATAAATAAAAAATAAATAAATAAATAAATAAATTTTAAAATTATAAACAAGAGTTTGTGTTCACGGCGTAGAGCACACACGCACACACAGATTTCAGAGACCCGCAGAGCTGTTGGAACATTTCTGTCCTGTGGAGGCGAAAGACAGTAAGACCATTTTTGTGAAATGCGAGATTTGCATTGTAACTCAATAAAAAAAAAATATTTTTAAATCGCGCTTTTCACAAGAATAGACTTGCTGCCTTTTGCTTTCCTAGCGCAGATTTGAGGTCTAGCTAAATGTCAGGTGTAACATGTGTGCCAGAGGGACGTGTTTTTCAGTCGCACTTGCATTCAAATGCAACATATAATTTAAGAGGGAGGAAGTGAAACGTGTGATTGTCTGTGCTTTTGGACCATACGGCCGAAGCCGTAAGGTCCAAAATCACAGACAAGCACACGTCTACGCCCTCAGGTCCAAAATCACGAGCCAGCACACAACCGAATTAAAGCCGGAACCTGGTGATAATGCCAACCATTTAAAGGTCGGTTTCACGTCTTAAAACAATACTTTCTTCTGCCCCCCCCCCCCCTCCCCCATGCCAGCCACTTAAAGATCGGCTATCCGCGTGTTTATTGAAAGAAACCTTTCCGCATTGGCCATGTTTAGACGAATGTAACATTGTACGCGTGTCGACTGAATGTCAGTTAACGACAATGTACAACAACAAGAAGAAACTTTAGACGCGCCATCATTTGGCCTGTTGCAGTTAGGACGTAACATAGGACGTAAATAAGACGTAAACATAGTTAACTCATTCTGTCCGCGACACACCACAGCAAGATATGGCTCGACCATGATAGTTCAAGGGTGGTGGCAAGCTATTCTGCCACCACCCTTGAACTATCATGGTCAATCTGTCTCCTGAATTGTAATGCAGTCCTCAGAGGATAACTCCAAAATGTGGGTATTTCGTACCTCGGGCACAGTGAGTTACAAATGTGCACTCCATTCTGCCCTCGCGCTGGGACCATACGGCGTTGAGGCGCGTCCCCTGGGTGGTGGATAGGGGGTCCCTCGTGAGAGGGGTGCACCGAATGAAATAAGGTGCCGTGAACCAACATGGTCTAAGGGAAGGTGACCCCGACAGAAAACACCTGGTCCTCCTAGTAAGGGGGTTGGGCGTGGGGGTAGCTTCCCCACCCTGCAAAAAAGGAAATGGCTACAAAAACGCCGACGAAAAGACTAACAGTAATTCCTTTCCTGGAGGAGGAAGGTTCTTCTACTAGAAGACTTATGACGTCCTGTGGTGAAAGCCGGAAGTCTTCGGAAGCCACAGGACCGAGCCGCCTCTCTCTATCCAGGGATACAACCATGGGCACATGGAACGTCAAGACCATGTACCAGAGCGGCAAGGCCGCCCAGATAGCAGCGGAAATGCAAAAGTACAACCTTTCCCTGCTAGGCATCAGTGAAGCCAGATGGACGCAGTCTGGCCAGAAAAGGCTGTTACGTGGGGAGATGATTCTGTATTCAGGTCATGAAGAGGAGAATGCCCCCCATACAGAAGGAGTAGCACTCATGCTGTCACCAGTGGCACAGAGAGCGCTGATGGGCTGGGAACCTCTTGGGCCAAGAATTATAACAGCAGCCTTTAGAACCAAGAAAAAGCTCAAGCTGAACGTCATCCAGTGTTATGCGCCCACCAATGACAGTGACGAGGAAGAGAAACAAGAGTTCTACGACCGACTCCAGAGTGCCGTGGACAAATGTGCGGAGCGAGACATCACCATCGTCATGGGCGATTTTAATGCCAAAATAGGGGAGGACAACACCGGATACGAAGAGATGATGGGGAGACAGGGACTAGGCTCGGAGATGAGTGAGAACGGGGAGAGGTTTGTAGACTTTTGTGCTCTAAACCGACTTGTCATTGGAGGCAGCATCTTCCCACACAGAAGAATACACAAAGCAACTTGGGTCTCACCTGACCATACAACAGAGAACCAAATAGACCATAATAAGAAATTTAGAAGATCCCTTCAAGGTGTTCGAGTGAGGAGGGGAGCAGATGTCGCCTCAGACCACCATCTGCTTACCTTAAGAATGAAGCTCAAGCTAAAGAAAAGCCGCACAGAGACAACAAGAAGACAGCGCTATAATGTAGGCCTCCTGAGAGAAACTGGAGTTAGAGAAGAGTTCAAACTGGTGCTGTCCAACCGGTTTCAAGCGCTACAGGAGCTAGTAAATGAAGAGGAGGCGGTCACCACAGAGCAGCAGTGGAAGGCAGTTAGAGAGGCGCTGAACTCAACCTGCAAAGACACTGTAGGGTTCAGGAAACACCACCACAAGGACTGGCTGTCGGCACAGACCTTGAAGAAGATAGAAGCGAGGAAGCAGAAGAAAGCAGCGGTCAACAACAGTCGCACGAGAGCAGCCAAAGTAAGGGCACAGGGGGAATACTCGGAAGCCAACCGCGAGGTGAAGAGGAGTATCAGGGCAGACAAGAGGGCCTACACAGACAGCCTGGCAGCAGAGGCAGAAAAGGCAGCAGGCAGCGGCAACATGAAACAGCTCTACGACATTACCAGAAGATTGTCGGGTAAGTATGGCCATACAGAAAGACCAGTAAAAGACAAAGAAGGCAAGCCTATTGCAGACAGAGCAGACCAACTCGACAGATGGGCCGAGTATTTTGAAGAGTTACTGAACAGACCTAGCCCACCCGACCCCCCCGACATCCAGCCGGCAGGGGCCGACCTGCCCATCGGCTGTGGCGGGCCCGGCCGGGAAGAGATCAGAAAAGCAGTGGCATTTTTGAAGCATGGCAAAGCAGCAGGGCCAGATGGCATCCCAGCGGAGTCTCTGAAAGCAGACCTAGAGACAACGGTGGAGATGCTGTACCCACTGTTTGGAAAGATCTGGGAGGAGGAGGTGATGCCAGCTGACTGGAAGGAGGGGTACCTAATCAAGCTTCCCAAGAAAGGCGACCTCAGCAAGTGTTCCAACTACAGAGGAATCACCTTGCTGTCAGTACCAGGAAAGGTCTTCAACAGGATCATCCTAGAGAGAATGAAGAGCTCCGTTGACCCCCAGCTGAGAGACCAGCAGGCAGGATTCAGAAAGAACCGATCATGTACAGACCAGATCGCCACTCTCCGCATCATCGTGGAACAGTCTCTGGAGTGGAGCTCCCCGCTGTACGTCAACTTTGTGGATTATGAGAAAGCATTTGACAGCGTGGACCGAGAGACTCTGTGGAAACTCCTACGACACTACGGTGTACCAACAAAGCTCGTCCGCCTGATCAAGAGCAGCTATGATGGCATGACATGTCGCGTGATCCACGAAGGGCAGTTCACCAGAGAGCTCCAGGTCAGAACTGGTGTCAGGCAGGGGTGTCTGCTGTCTCCGTTCCTCTTCCTACTGGCCATAGACTGGGTCATGAAGATGACCACAGAGCACAGACGAAGTGGAATACAGTGGACACTGTGGACACAGCTTGACGACCTCGATTTTGCAGACGACTTGGCATTACTGTCCCACACTCATCAACAAATGCAGGACAAGACCACGAGGCTTGCTGACATCTCGTCCCAAGTGGGCCTCACCATTCACAAACAGAAAACAAAGACAATGAGGCTGAACGCAACCAGGGAAGAACCAGTCTTGCTTGCTGGCACCCCGTTGGAGGAGGTGGAGTCCTTCACCTATCTCGGGAGCATCATAGACAAAAAAGGCGGCACTGATGCAGATGTCAGAGCACGAATCGGTAAAGCCAGAGCAGCCTTTCTCCAGTTGAAAAAAGTGTGGAGTTCCAGAGAGCTGTCACAACACACCAAAGTCCGGATTTTCAACTCCAATGTAAAAGCAGTTCTATATGGAGCAGAGACATGGAGATTGACAAAAACCACAGTCAACAGAGTACAGACCTTCATGAACAGTTGCCTTAGAAGAATTTTGAAAATCCACTGGCCAGAGAAGATCAGCAACATCAGACTCTGGGAGAGAACAGAGCAGATAACAGCAGAGAATGAAATTGGGCGAAGAAGATGGGGATGGATCGGTCACAGTCTGAGAAAGCCAGCTTCCAGTATCACTAGGCAGGCATTGTCATGGAACCCCCAGGGAAAGAGGAAAAGAGGTAGGCCGAGAAACTCCTGGCGTCGAGACCTCCAAGCAGACATCAAGAGACTGGGAACCACCTGGAGTAGAATCGAAGGAGAAGCACAGGACAGGAGTTGCTGGAGGTCTCTCGTCGACGGCCTATACCCGGGTAGGGGTGACAGGCGTAAGTAAGTAAAGTAACTCCATTCTGCATACCCTGAGTGAACACAGAGGTTGAAATCAGTTTTTATGGAGGAGAGTTGTTCTATTAAGACCAGATGCATACTGTATTGTAATATCCTCAGTTATTACGAAATATTGTACATGCATTTATAACGTAATTATGTATAATAATTATTATATCATAAACTAATAATACATTACGTCGCGGATTGTGACGCAACGCTGACAGATTTCTGGTTACCATGTAGAGGGACATCCTACAGCCTACGACCAGCATCGGCCTTAACTGGACTTAGCTTAACCCATTCTACCCCAGACACACCACAGCAAGACAAGGATCGACCATGATAGTTCAAGGGTGATGCCAGAATAGCTTGGCGCCTATGGGCGCCAAGCTATTCTGGCATCACCCTTGAACTATCATGGTCGATCTGTGTCCTGCACTGCAATGCAGTCTTCAGAGGACAACGGCAAAATTTAAGGATTTCGGTGTTGGGGTAGAATGAGTTAAGCTGTCGTCAGCCCGAGGAATTTTGCTTCCTTCGCAGTTTTTGGACTTTAAGTAATGTCTGTGACATGTCAATCATATCGCGATATACTAAGGCTGACCTGTTATAATAAGAATTTAAAAAAAGAGAAAAAAATGAAATAAAATGAAACTTTATTCAGTCGCAATAGCCCAGTAAGCATAGGTCCGCGGGCCGACGTCGGCCGGACATTTGCTTATTGGGAAGATTAGAATAAGAAGAAGAAGAAAAAGCAAACTCACGAGGATCGGGCATCATGGTAGCGAAGATAGGCTGGCTAGCACACATGCGGATGAGCATGGGGTTGGATTTGAAGAGAAGGGCACGGTCTGGGTCGGACAAGGGCATGTCACTGGCCGTCAGTTGCATTGCGGGCCCTGTTTCGTTCACCTTCTGGCCCTGTAAAAAATGAAATAATAAATAAATAACTGAAAAATAAATAAATAAAGCTATAAATAAATAAATAAATAAATAACCACGATGTCTGGATTATATAATCTCGATGAACATAGAACATACGCAGACAACATTTTCAGACGAGGGTTAGAAAGTTCAGAAAAGTGAGCACAATGAACGCGGGCAGTCATTAGCCGTAGTTAGACCGTACAGCACAGATGTGAGCTCGGCGCAACATGGTCGACTCCCGGCGGCACGAGGAACTTGTGTTAAGTAGGATTGCGATGTTCAGAGGGAAATCTTACTGCGTTAAGCAATGCAGACGACTCAAAGTGATAAGCCCATTGGCTGTCGGCAGCGGCTTTTGTCGCGATGATTCCCTGCAGGAATCATCGCGATAAAAACCGCAACCGACAGCCAAAGGGTTAACACAGCGGGGTGGGGGGTTGGGAGGGGGGGGGGGGACAACACTAAATTATGATATGTATGGTATTCAGTACAAGCGAGGAGTGCCGCGTCCGGATACGCGGCAAAAAGCCGCGTATCCGTATGTGGCACGGCTTGAATGAGTTGAGCGAATTGTAAACAATCGACAGAAGAAACCAAAAAAAAAAAAAAAAAAAAATATGAACAAAAAATTTAAAATATACAGAAGAAAAAAAAAATCAAATACTATACTGGTAGACAGTCCACTAACCTCCTTTAGCAAATGTTGCCATGTGATTCAAAGTACGTTTATCCCATTTAGCCCCAACACACTAAAGAAGAAGAAGAATCGACCAAGATAATTCAAGGGTAGTGCCGGATTAGCTTGGCGCCTGACGGCGCCAAGCTAATCCAGCACTACCATTAAATTATCATGGTCGATCTATCTCCTGCAACGGACACATAATCATTAGGTGTACGTCCAAAATCTAGGAAATGCGTCCGTGGGGTTTAAAATGGGTTAGGTATACTTAAGAAAAAAAAAATGAATCTAAGAAAACATCACAAGTGGCTGTACGTTAAAGTCCCACTACCGCCGTAACTGTTCAAAGATACACTTCTGTAACACACGGTTACGAAACCCTACACATAGGTCTAGTTGTGGTTCCTTTGGACACAAGAGAATCCAGTTCAGCGCACGTCGTCTGTATATCAAGTAACCTGACAATGTCTCCACTCCTTTCTACAAATACAGCGCTATCAGTACGAGAAACAGCTAAAAATAGTTTGAAACGCTAACGGCTGCACAGCCCGGAATGAATAAGTGCGATTATACATGTGCTGTTGCTGCCTGTCCAAACTGCTGCTAAAGTTCATTAGGTGTGTCGACAAGACATATACAAACACAAATGGTGCAGAAAAGTGTCTTCGGATTTATGCGTAATGGTACTTTAACAATTGATAACCAGCAATAATGAATATTCGAGTCTTCGGTAGCTTTCTTTAGCGAATGTTGCCATACCCCATTTAAACCCAACACACTAAAGAATAAGAAGTTTGGACTGATAACTGATTCAAGGATAGCGCCAGATTAGCTTGGAGCCGTGAGGCGCCAAGCTAATCCGGCACAACCCTTGAAATATCATGGATATATCATGAAGTTGCTCACGTTTCTCTCTGTCACGAGCGTGACTGTTGTGTTGAAGTCGGTCAGGGTGGAGGGCAGAAGGAAGCATGGCTGTCCCTGGAAATACGGCTTGAGCGCCGTCAGCTATGGACATAAACAAAATGATAGTCCATATTAGTTTAAGTTATTCGAGACGTCCGCTTCCGGATACGCGGCTTATGCCGCGTATCCGGAGGCGGCACGTCTCGAATGAGTTAAAATACACTAGCTACCAATAGGACAGACACGAACCATACCAGTACAACATAATCAAAAACAGCAACAGCAGCAACAACATCATCATCAACAACAACAAAAACAACATTTAAAAAAAAAGAAAAAACCGAGAGCCAAGACCGGCGGCGGTAGGCCCGCGGCCAACTTTGGCCAGATGAACCGCCGGGCTTTTGCATAATCAGTTGACTTGTGCGGAATGGGGTTTCCGTACTCTATGTCTACCAAACGACATTCAGGCCAGTCCACAGGAATAGGAAACCAAACTATGTCCGCTACCGAACAAGAGTTTCATACGTCAACAGGTAGACACAAACGGTTATATTCCGAGGAGGATATGGTACAAACCACTTTCTCTCTCTCCCCACCCCCCCCCCCCCCCCCGGTCCCCTCCTCTACCTCCCTACTGTGTGGCTATACTAGTCAAACAAATAAATAATTTTGTGAAAGACAAGACCCAAGACTCAGAGAAACAAGTTCCCTTCAGCTGTCTTCAGTGTAAAGTGTTGGTTATCCATTCTTTATCACCGACTACGTAACAGAAAATTGAATCAGTATCCTTGCTACCGACTTACTGCATAACGCTAACAAAAGAGGCACCCAGTAGGTAAACATTTATCGGTCCGACATCGACCGCAATCAAGTTTGCATACTGCCACCGACGTCAGTCCGATTACCGTCTAGTTCCTAGGGTCACCTTGTCTAACCCCTGCAAGGTGGGTTCTACTCTTTTGGGGGTTTGTATTTCTGTCTTTCTGGTCCATTCATCTGTATTTTTCTTTTGAAATTCTCCCTGCTGTCTGCGCTTCTTGCAGTTCTTTTCTTCATTTAGCGCAGGCACGTCCTGAGAACGCCTTTGTCGCTTGCGGGACGTAAAGCAATCTATACTCACTCACTCACCCGATTACCGTCTGCGTACTGGTAACATCCTTGTTAAAAGTCTTATACATCCGTAAGACGCTTATGCGCAGCAGTAACTCTTTCAGTGACGTGTGACTGACTCAATGACGTCACTTCCTAGTCGTGTCGCCTCTTACACTTCCGGTGCCAACTGCGGCACAGTCGGGATAGTTCAAGGTTAGTGCCTGAATGGTTTGGTGCCTAAAGGGGCCAAGCCAATGAGTGCCTAACCTTGAGCTGTCATGATTTTGGGCGACGAGCTTGAACAATCACGGTCAGTCTGTGTTTTTACTGTGTTTTAGCTCCCAGAAAATCAGGCACAACATGACCCTCGAGCTGTCACGTTCTATTCAAAGCCCACGACTAGCACGCAGACGTTAGGGCGTGATCAGTTCGCGGCCAGTGAGTGAAAGGGTTAGCCAAGTATTGAAAGCAGAATTTGATACCGCAGCACACCGACACACCAACACAGTAAGGCAACCAAAAGACAAGCAGTCTTGTTCGCCTGTCAAGTTGTAACAGGTTCCGTGTCAAACATTTACGAGTTACAAGGTGTCCTCCCCTCTCCCTCTCCCCCTTCCCACCCCCCCCCCCCTCCCCGCAACTGCCTGCCATTTCCACTAGACTACTGTATGCACAGAGATGCAATAGGCACCGCAACTGCGCTTTGAGAGGCTACGCACTAAAACGTGCATTTTGGATAGAACCTTGGCTTTTGCAATAATCAGCCATCACAAAGAAAACGATATCGTCAAATGATGCAATATATATCGGATATTAAGGAATCTAAATTCAGCAGGTTTTTCATCTTAAGCGCCGCAGGATTTGTGAGTGAACGTGAGCAGCACCTGCGGTCAGTGGCAAAACAAATCGTGCTATTTATGCTTAATTTTTACTACATCAACAACAAAGTCATCTTGAATCTTCTTTCTTTAACTCAGCCTTCATTTGATGTATCATAAAAAAGTGTAAGAAACATATTAAAACCCCCCCCCCCTCTCTCTCTCTCTCTGTTTTAACCCCCCCCCTTTCCGCCCCCCTTCCCCAAATAAAAGAAAAAGAAAAGGAAAAAAAAAAACACGAACAAAAACACAAACATCAGCAACAAACCAAACCAAACCAAACCAAACCAAACCAAACCACGTCATTCCAGTGTCTACAAACTCACCGGCTGCGGGGCTGAGAAGTCGTACACACTGACGGAAGTGTAGTAGCCAGCCTCACCCAGAATCGGGTCACGTGACACAAGCACCGCCACCTCAGTGCCCGGATGTTCCACCACGAAGGCCTTCTCCTGCACAACTTCATCCATGACCATCCTCGTCCAGGAAAAGTCACGTCGGGGGTATTGTGGAGGAGGCTTGGGCATCTGTTGCTGTAAATGCTGTAACAAAGATAATATCATTCGTGAGTAAAATAATCTGCAGAGAAATGAATGGTCAGAATAAAACCTGTAAAAACAGGACAGCAGAGGAGGAAAAAAATCTAAATAACTAAAACAATGAATACCTGAATTTTTTTTTTCAACTGTAAATGTATTGACATAGTACACTGCAATGCCCTGTTTCACACCTGCAAAACTTACTAAAAAAAAAAAAAAAAAAAAAAAAAAGTGGGGGGAGGGGTAGAGAGAGCAGGGGTATGCAATATATACAGCAAACATTGAAAAACAAGCTATGAACAAAATCAAAACAGAACTAACAAAACAAACAAACAAAAAAACAACAAACAAAACCGAACATACAAAAAACAAAAAAAAACAAAACAAAAAAAAAAAAAAAAAAAAAAGAAAGAAAGAAGAAAGAACGAACGTTACGGACGAATGAACCCAAAAACAAAACCAAGACAAAACAAAACAAACAAGGAAAACAAGAACCTTAACGACGGAAAAATGAACTAAAGAAAACACGACCAGAGATGTTAACAACCAACTAATCAACCAACCAACCAAACAAACGAACAAACAAATAAATAAACCAAACAGTAGAGGTGTACCTGATGTGGAAGTTGAGCGCGTGATGTGCCACAGACACACACCATCACCACGACAGCAACAGACAGTACCTTGAACTTCATCACCATTTTACTGCACCCTTTGTCCTTCGTCCTGAACCCTGCTACAACCTTGATGTTCTCAAACTTTTTTTCGCCTTCTAGCGAGCTCTGGACACAGCAATAGTGGTTCTCGTCTCACGGTTCTATAGGCTTGAAACAATTCAGATTTTGCTTAGACTCTTGAAATTCTTCTTGTTTTCTGAAAATGCTCAGTCACAATATTACTTGACGTCCCTATATATAGTGGTGAAGATCAGCGCAGCCCAGGAAGTAATCATCAGCAGTTCTAACCTTAACCCTTTGACTGTCGGTAGCGCGTTTTGTCGAGGTGATTCCTATAGGAATTCCTATAGGTTAACCCCTTTTGCCTGCGACCATCGGTACTTTTGACAGTACCGGTGGCTACACCCATAAACAGGGTTAAGCGTCAAACGTCTTCATCCACCGTCTGCTCAGGTAATTGGGGATCATCTTTATCAGCAAGAGGCGTAGATTCTCATGAGGCCCTGCTGAAGCAGGGCCTCATGAGGATCTATGCCTCTTGCACATGATACGGTTTGGATGGGGGAGTGAACAAGTGAAAATGACATACCTGTCTTGAAGAAGGAAGTGCATGTTTCTGGGACGCAGAAACAAGGAAGACAACAGTTTAGGGGGGAGAGGACGGGGGAAGGTGGTGGGGGGGGGGGGGGGAGAAGGATTGGGGGAGGGGGGAAGTGTCGTAGTCTGGAAGGGGGCATGCGTGGGGGGCGGGGGGTGGGTGGGTGGATTTAGTTTCAATGCAGAATTTCGGACAATACAGAAAACCAACAGAGAAGGGGGGGGGGGGGGGGGGGGGGAACCAAAATCTGGAAGTCCAGCATTCCTGAGCAAGAATAGCTGTAACAGAGAAAGCACAGGAACTTTCAAAACAACAACAGAGAAAACCGGGCGTGCAAATACACACCTGCACGAACGCACGCACGCACGCATACGCACACACACATACTATGCACAAACAAACACCTGAACACAGCCAACCAAATAAATAGCAACAAAGAAAATAACAAAACACACACACACACACACACACACACACACACACACACACACACACACACACACACACACACACACACACACACACAAATACAAACCACTCAATCTGTCACCCAGCCAGTCAGCCAACCAACCAACCAAGCAAGCAAACAAGCAAACAGCGTAAAAGCGAAACGTGAAAGAAGGGGAGGGAAGGGGGCTAAGAAGGGGAGGCTGGTGGGGGGGGGGGGGGGGAGGTTCATGGCTGCTGCAGACATGATGGGTAGATAATAGCATTGTCAAGATTTTGGACAAGGGAGGTGTGGCGATCCAGTTACCGCTACCGTCGTAAATGCCATTCACAAACACGACAATTGTGGAAGAATGGAGTGACATAAACAGGAGAAGGGCACATGCTGCGATATTGAACTGCGCTTTGAAAATAGGTGTCAATGCACAGTAATTATTTCTTCTGATCCCTGTAAAATAAGACAATGCACCGTATTTATTTCTTCTAGTAACTGTAAAACAAAGCATTTATTTCTTCTAGTCACTGTAAAACAAGGCAATGTACAGTATTTATCTTTGTAAATCAAGATATGTACTGTAAAACAAGGTATTTATTTATTTATTTTTCTAGTCACGGTAAAACAAGGCAATGTACAGTATTTATTTCTTCACGTCAAGGCAAGACAAGAAAAAATAAATACTGTACATTGATACACTAGCCTGTGGGGGAAGGGTGAGAAAAACAAGGAAATGGAAGGGAAGTGGCCCAACAAGCAAGAGATTAGCAATGTGTGTGACTTCACAGTCCAACACGCAATGTTGTGAGTAGCCCCTGGTCACACTGGTTGTATCCCTCGATTCGCTACCGCTGATAAGCGGTAGCGAATTGAGGGAGACAACCAGTGTGGCGGAAGGTTACAGTATTGACCTGAAATCCAAATGTGTTAATTAATGTTCCAAATAAATGGCGTATAACAAAAGGGGTTTGTTTCGTCACGATTTCAGTCGACAACCTGGTTCTGTGGTAAGAACGCGTCTCTTTGCACAGTTCAATTTATTCTAAAGGACGGTGGGGGTGCGGGGGGACTTGAACGTAGAAGCTATAATGAAGGGCCCAGGATGCAAACGTGCTTCATGTACAGGCTACTTGACACTGTCAACAGGAAACAACTTGGTTCGGTGCCCTTAGGATGGTTCACACAAAACGACCTACTCTAGGGCAGGTTGTGAATGCTAACTGACAGCTTTTCCCCGATCTAAACCGGATACAGGTAGCTCACACAAGCGACTGTCCCTGTAGAACAGGAGCCCATACCGTGGAACACGTTCTGCAGCACTGCCCACTACACCATGTGCTGCGGACATCGACATGGCCCGTGGGAACAGACATCCAAGAGAAGTTGTGGGGTACCACAGCCGACCTAAGAGTAATTGCAGACTTCTTACGCCAGATCGGACTGAGATATAGGCATGGCCGGATGACAGACTGGAACGCAGTCGAAAGAGAAAGAGAAGACTTCTCAGTATACGGTCCATCTACCTGGAACACTCTCCCACTCTCTCTGCGGCGTCAGAAACACTCGCTCTCCTCCTTCCAGTCCGCCCTCAAAACTCACCTCTTTCAACAGTTCTATCACTATATCACCACACTCCCCACCCCAAGCTGACCGTCGTAAGGTATCTTCACTATTTGTGTTACGTGAGTCATTGTCTAAAGCGTGCGCATGCGTGTGCGAGTTGTGAGTGCGCGCTTAGAGTTATAATTATTATAAGATAAGCGCATTATAAATACCGTAATTATTATTATTATTTCAAGACTGGTGAAATTCACCGATACAACGGGTTATCACTGTTGTTTAAGACTTTTCTTATCCATCTTTTCATAATCCATTTGATTAGGTACACATAACAGGGTTTCTACTGCTCTTTCGGGGGAAACTTGACTATCCTACGTAGCAAAGGGGGTAGAAAAGCAGCGGTGTCTTCCACTTTACGACCTTCAAACTTCATAATAAAAGAAACGTTAACTCATTCTGCTCCAGGACCGAAATCCGCAATTTTGAAGTTGCCCCCCTGAAGACTGTATTACACTTCTGGAAACAGATCGAGCGTGATAGTTCAAGGGTTGTGCCAGAATAGCTTGGCGCCTATAGGCGCCAAGCTATTCTGGCACAACCCTTGAACTATCACGCTCTATCCATGTCTTGCCGTGTCGGAGTTGAATGAGCTGACTTATCCCTTTTGTGCAGCATTATTGTAAAGAATGCTAAGATCATTCATAAAGGGTATAACGTGAGCAGTTAACCCTTCCTTGCCTGGAAATGGCCGCTTTAAACCTGAATGAATCTTTCAGTCTGAGGATGTAGATGGAGATGTTGCTGCTAACAAACGTCATAGATTCTCATGAGTCCCTGCGGCAGCAGGGACTCATGAGAATCTATGTCGTCTGTTTTTCATAATATATGCGCCCCTCGCAGACAAATGTCAGTGGTCGCTTGATGGCTGACTTAACCCCGGAAAAGCCGGGCAACATGATACCACGGGAGACAACCAAAGAACAAGAAAGACAACTCAGGGACAGAGATAGCAATTCTCGGACTTTCGTTAACATCCTGTTATCAGTGATGTGTATTCGATACTTCCTGTGTTTGCTGGAAAACTAAAGATCGCGCTCCTTTGATGCCGCCATGTTTGAAGCCGGAAAAGACAGGGTGTTGGGTGGACGCGAGCATGCGCAAAAAAAAAAGAAAACAGAGCCAGCACTAACAGGTCGTTTCGTATATCTCCTACACAAAGGTCGAGAGTGAGGGGTGAGAGGGAGGGGGTGGAGAGAGAGAGAAAGAGAGGAGAGGGAGATGGAGGAGGAGAGAGAGAGAGAGAGAGAGAGAGAGAGAGAGAGAGAGAGAAAGCGACAGGAGGGTGTGTGGGATGGGGGGTTCTAACTTTAGACTCGTTCTAACTTTATAGTTTTTCAAGGCAGTTCTCAGAGTGTGGTTTCTATCTAGATACATGTTTATCCAGTGCCCATTGCAGGAGCTTAATTCTGTCACTGACAGTGTGAGTGACACTGACAGTTTAGTTGTAGTGTATGAGTAGCTTGCCACCACCACCCTGCACTACCTTTCAGCTATCACGGAATAGCACGACTTCGTCAGCCGCGACTACATGACATGGAACCCATACCCGTCCGAATGCTGGGGTACTCTTCAGATACACGCACGTGACTCGGGGAGTACGCCAAAATTACGCTTCTATTCAAATGAGATGCTAAACACTGAGGGTGTAAGCCACAAACACACTTCTATCATATCATGGGCCTGACGATGGTGCTTTGACTAAGGTGGCACAGTCACCCAGACTTGGGTACCAAAATCATTCAAAACAGTGTCGGCTGTCTAATCCACGTACAGCTATGAAATTTGGCAGAGTGATAGCAGAAATGTGGTACTTTAGTGTGATATCAATTATTTAAACCTGCTTATTGATTTAGATGCCCAAAAAATTAAATATTTGAAAATATGCTTTTATCATATAGCGAAAAATGCCTGGCAGTGTCAAACTCACCAGTGCACAACAAAAAGAGATTGAGCCACAACTCTTTTACAGCAGAATATATGTATGTAGGACTATAGTATGAACCTCAATGTTTATTCTTGTGTCAATAGTTTGTCAGTTATGGCATTTCCAAATTTTCGTTAAAATTTTCGTAAAAATACAGCACACACTCCCACATAAATTTGTTCAGAATCAGTGTAGTCCAATAATCCTGCTTCATGCCAAAGCAGCAGCACCCAGCAGCATTTGTGCAAAATTTGAAGAAAATCCATCCACAAATGTGGAAATTATCTGGAATAAAGTGTGCATATATAGCGTATTTCAGCAAACTTTCCGCATGCAAAAATCTGGTGTTTTCCTACCTTTGTACAGTCAATAACCCCCAGCCTGGTATGGATGACCTTCTCTGACTGCTTGGTCTTCATCTATACCCAATCTTCTGCGTCTTCTGGCCTGACGGAGCTCCTTTGAAGCTAGTTTAGCCTGCCGTTGTGCATTTTTGACGCGGAATACATCCGTTTCCTCACAATATGCACGACAGAACTGTCCCGGAGTAATGTCCATGGTTTGCAGGATAGCCATCAAGGCAGAGCACCCATCATTGAACAAACAGACTGCCACTGCCACAGCTGTTTCTACTGTTCTCAGACCATGATTTTTTTTTCTTGGGGCACAATCTCCATATTAGGCTATTCAGTGACTCATTTTGGTTTTGGGTGTAACCTTTGAGGCATTTACTTAGGAGTTCTGTCTTGCACAGATCTTTCCATATAGGTTTGATTGCCTCCATGACTGCAGGGGGAAGATAATCATTTGAGCTGTGAGTGTAGGGCTTGTTTTCCCTCTCAGACTTTAGAAAAGGACACCAACTCACATCACAGAAGTTGTGAATATGGTTATCATCTGATGACCCCTTGTGGAAGAACACAGCCCAAGCTGCTCTACGCATCTCTACAATGTTGTTTGTGTTTGCACGTATAGCATTCCCATAATAAGACTGCAGCTTGTCAATTGATGCATCTGTCAGTCTTCCTTTTCCACCTATACCCTTTCCATCAGACAAAGCTCCCTTGTTAGACTTTTTAAAGTTTCTGAGACGCGTACCGACTCTCTTCTGTACATGTCCTAAACATTCTAGTTTGTCAATCTTTATGTCATCATACGGGTTTTGTTCACAAACTTTCTTGTAAGTATTTGTGTCCCCATCCCCCACAAACCCTGTGTATCTAAGCCTGTATTGTGTCACTGATCTATTAAAAATGCCACATGCACCTGCCGCCTCCATGGAGCCACTTGACCCTTCATGTGTCAGTGTGCAGTCCCTTTCATGCTCAGCATTCCAATTCCTATACCTGTCAGACTGTGGGTGTTGTTTCTTCCAATAATCACATGACTTGCACAGTTTGCTCTTGCTCTCAGTATCCAAAACTTTACCAGTTTTCATCCCAATGGTAGTTACTACACCTACTTTTGATGAATGACCTACAGTCATCCAAGTGCCGTCAGTTGACACATGAATGTCGCGAGTGTTGTCACCCTCTATTACCTCAGCCTTGTCATATTCAGCTGTTGCTGCTGTTTGCATGCTGATTTTCTGTACAGAAGTGCTTGCTTTGTGTATTGTTTTCTTTATTGCTTTGTAGCTACTATCTCTAGATGGTTTGGGCAAGTCCATGACACCACAGAATGTTTCTAATTCTGATCTGTCCCCCTCAATGCACCGCATGGCAAATGCTGCTCTTCTGTTTACTAAATTTACTACAGAATTACCTACTGGTGTCTGTAGGGAAGAAGAGAAAGTAGGCTGGTTGTCACAGTGTTGATTGCTGCAGTGAAAAACAAATGAACTGGCCAGACCCTTTCTTTCTACCTCATATAACTGAACAGTATGATGACAGTGTCCGCACACTAAGTTTATGGATATGTTCTCACTAAGAATTTTTACATCAATTATTCTGTTACCTTCTGGAGTCTCCACTTCGTTATCCAGTCCACAGTCTTCATCACTGCCTTCATTATCAATATCACTGTCTGATAAATCACTATCTGGTTCAGACTCATCACTGCTGTCAAAAATTAGCTTATACAAGTCTTGCACTTTTTCCCCAGACCGAGTGGGCGTGTCAACTTGACTATTTTGATTGTTTGAACTGGTCCCAGCGACCACCGGCAGAAGCGAAACAGAATCCACACGAGGCCCACTTTGCACATCACTATTTTCACCTGTTTCCGATCTTTTGGCGTGTTGATTACCACAAAATTTACGGAAACACACTTCTATCATATCATGGGCCTGACGATGGTGCTTTGACTAAATGCAAATCCGCTGCGCCACCGCGTGCGCGCCACTGCATCACTAGCTCAATTCAGCCAAGGGAGGAAACGCCGGAACTACACGGCACGCGGCGATGCTCTGTGATTCCAGAGAAGTTTTCAACTCTCAAAGCAACCATCCGCCTAAAACCTCGAACTGAACAAACTCAGTAGATATTTTGCCACAAATCTATACCAACCTTGTCCGCCGATCGAGTCAAAACTGATAGTTTAGTATCAAGAGTTTTTGCACAGTCAAGCATAATTTTAGCAGACGTCCATTTGTTAGGTTTTAGATGTGGCCGGAAATACCCGTCATGCTCATTTTTCACTGGTTTATGTAAATTTGCATATCCAATTAAATTAAAACAAGAGTGCATCTACTGTCGACATGAACGTGCACGCAGCAATCGATTTAGGTACGTATTTCCCCCAGCCCGAAAAGCTCTACTTTAATGGAGCCAGGTTCAAATACTGCTCATCTGTCAATATCTTATCGAGTAATTCACTTCGACTTTAGAGTAAACACGGCAGAAAACAATGGATGCACAGCAATGCAGAGTGGCCTCTTTCACGGCACTCTACTATCCCCAGGGAAAGAGGAAAAGAGGTAGGCCGAGAAACTCCTGGCGTCGAGACCTCCAAGCAGACATCAAGAGAATGGGAACCACCTGGAGTAAAATCGAAGGAGAAGCACAGGACAGGAGTCGCTGGAGGTCTCAGTCTCGTCGACGGCCTATACCCGGGTAGGGGTGACAGGCGTAAGTAAGTAAGTAAGTAAGTAAAGGGTTTAACGTTGAACTCTAGATGTTGAGAAAGAGGTCAGGGATACTTCCGGCCACAGCTAGACTGAATTTCGCGCGTGTCGTTCGTTTCCTCCCTTGTATTCTGAATTGAGCTAGTGACGCGATGACGCGCACGCGGTGGCGCAGCGGATTTGCATTTAGTCAAAGCACCATCGTGAGGGCCCTATGACTTCTATTCAAATGAGATGCTTAGCATCTCATTTGAATAGAAGTGTACTTGTCGGGTACTCCCGCAGTGGGTCTATATGGGGAGAGCCCCCGCGGGGGAACGGTACGGGAAGCTGTAATGTACACCCCACGAAAATCACGAATAACACAAATAAACAACTCGAACGTACACTGAGGAAGTTCAACCGTTTAATCGAGTAGTTTTACTCGGAATGACACGAAATGGTTTACTTTTCCCTCATGATTCTAGAACAACAACGAAACGTATTGTATGAATGACGTCAGATAACCACTTATGTCTTTTTCCTCTGAAAAGCAAAGCAATGTCATCTGTGCAGCTGTACAAAATAAACTCGATGGTTACTCATAGCAGGCGCAAACGTGAATGTCGACTCACAAACAAAGAAAGAAAAATAACCGCACAAAAATCAAGTTTTGACGAAAGCCCGTTATTAATTACACGAACTTTCACTTCGCGGACATTGTAGTTCAGTCACTTCACCAAACAGTTTTATTTTATCTGCAAACTCGGATTCAGGGTCGTTCAACGCTTACTCCTCACGATCTAGGAAGCAGTTAGATTATTTTTTTTATTAAGATTGGCGAATCTTTCCTCTGAAACCGAAGCTTACATCTGCATGATGAAACAAGATGGGATCGACCATAACCCACAAAGTCCCTTCTATATGAGAGCTGTCCTCGCTGTCAATGGTCTCTACCTTTTGTCTTTGACCTGATTTTGATGTTGAATTATCTCCTATTGAAAAAGTCTCGCAGATCTGCCAATGCGTTAGTGAGTTCTATAAGTGGCGCAGGACATACGCGTCATTGATTTGTCAAACGTCATTTGTCATGACGTAAGTTTTAGTTTTTACGTAATTTTATATTTTACGTGATATGAGTTTCACTTTTGTTTCACTAGGCTTGAGAAAATGGTGACAAAACTTGAACTTCACGGTACAATTTCAGTCTTGCTATAATTTGTGTGAAAGCAGGTTGACTTTACCTCGCTACACGATATACTAAGTACTGACACGGGTCACCTGCATGCTCTTCTGAAAGCGCGTCGATGTGTGTGTGTGCGTGTTAGTGCGTGCGCGCGCGCGCGCTCCAAACATCTCCAAGAGGCATAGATCCTCACGCCCCTGGAGGGCGCATGAGGATCTATTCCTCCTGGAGATGCGAGCATGTTTGTGTGTGTGTGTGTGTGAGAGAGAGAGAGAGAGAGAGAGAGAGAGAGAGAGAGAGAGAGAGAGAGAGAGAGAGAGAGAGAGAGAGAGAGAGAGAGAGAGAGAGAGAGACGTTATATTTAGAGTATTATGTCAGTGTCTGCGTGGTGACGGAGTTGCCTCTTTTACGTCACCGCTACTGTCTGACTTTCTCCAGAAGTAAAGCGTTTTTTTTAGTGTTTTAATTCTTTTCTGAAAAGAATTTTTTTTTACTAATTAAGTTGAAAGGATACAAAGCTGGCTTAACGAACTCATCCAATGTCTTTCTCCGAACTAGCTATATGCAAACGTTCAAGTAAATATGACAAAAATTACGGACTGTAATCTGGGTCAACCGACTTCCTATAAACGGTTGTTTATGTCTTCAATGAGACATTTAATTACAATATGCTCGGAGGCTCTCTTAGCCACCCACTTAAAAAAGTATTTCGCCAAGTCTCAAGCTTGCGTGTACAGAAATATCGGAGATTCTCTTGTTTACAAACATAGGCACACACATACACACGCACATACGCACATACGTCGCTTCGCGCCAAATATACGTTCAGCAGCGAGGTAGCGTAACTAGACATGACGTAATGTTTATCTTGTTACTTCAATTGTTCGAGGTTTAGCCTGCCAGCCTTTGACATCATGGACATGCTATTAAATTCGCCCCACCGCGACCCGTCCTAAAACGTCCCTTCTATAAACAGAAGGGACTTAAAAAGAGGACAGTTTGACGAATGGTAGCCATCGATTCGGAAAAAAATATTATCCTCTTACTGACTATAAAATATTGTTTGAATCACGTATAGGGTAGGCTATGTGTTACTTCATCGATTCGGCCATGATACAGAGTTTGAACAAGCCTGAGGTCATCCACCATCCGGTGTTTGTAAGCGAGGTCACCACAAACGTATTTGTAAATGCATATATTGATTAAAAACAGCATTGGCCAAAGTCAGTCATATCTCGTTTAGTTCACAAACTCAGCAAACTAAAAGTGCATCCTAGTAACACGGGCTTTCATCAACATACTTTAAAAACATGTTTGTTTAATATGAAACAAACAAACAAACAAACAAACAAACAAACAAACAAACAAACCCAGCAACATTAGCGAATGAGCACATCGATTGAAAACTGGACGCGTCTACTTTTTCTGACTTGTATACAAATACACAAAACATATAACCGTTATCTCAATACACCTCAACTAAAATGCTGTACTTTGTGGTGTTTCCAAAGATGTCTCACAAGTGTCGTAACCCTTTGTGCATGCAGCCGCCGGTACTGTTTAACTCATTCGCGGCCAGCCGCATCCGGATGCGCGGCATAAGCCGCGCATCCGGATACGGCTGGCCGCGAATGAGTTAAGTAAGTGGCTGAACGCACAAGAGGAATACTCAGTGTTTGCACATATCGGCGTGTGCAAAAAATGTATGAGAATGTTTATCCTGTGGCTGTCGGTAGCGGGTTTTGTCGCGATGATTCCCGCAGGAAGGGTTAGGGTTGGTCTCCTGCAGGAATCATCGCGACAAAAACCGCTACCGACAGCCAAGGGATTAAGAATCTGACACTCACTGAAGTCTATCAAACCTCTCGTCTGATTGGAGAACTAGTGTTTGTGCTGTTCGTCTGATGCATGTGAGAAACTTGGATGAGATGTGTTGTTCATGATTTGATTTCTTTGACCAGTGTATGTTTTTGGCATTTGCAAGAGGCGTAGATTTTAATGTGCCCATGCAGCTGCACGGGCACACGAGAATCTATTCCTCTTGCTGACGAAGCGTGGAAAATGATGAGTATATCATGCTCTCCCGAGCAGGTTTCTGCGGCCACTTCCATATTTCCTGCTCTATCGTTTTCGGTGGCACAGTATCTCAGTCAACAAAATTATCGTTTCCTCCATGTATCTAATTCTTAAACTGTCACATTTTCAGGAGGAATCTTCCAATCCATTCTGTCAGTACCCGAACGTCGACACTAAGTAACGGCTGAGTCACCAGTCTTATGAGTTTTGAAATCAGCATTAGTTCTTTGTATCTCGCACGCTTTTTCCCCCACTCGACCTGCGCGCCGGGTGACCTTGACTAGGTCATAGATACTATTGACCTTGACTTGGTACTGAACCTGGACGAGCAAATGTTGACAAAGTAAAAGTCAATAATCAATGCACCCTCTGTAATTTCAGGTCATGACATCAAAATCTGACCTTGAACATAGGTCGCCAACAATCAATCTATCTGGCGTGTTTTGGGGTGTGAGCAAACGCAGCCGACCGGAACTGACTCTCTGCCCCAGCGGAAGTGCATCTCGCCTCCTATACAGACTTCCTTGATGACGGCCACGCGGTGGTAGAGCGGTACACAAGAGTACAGGCGCATGGAGTCGCCCCAGTCCTCCCCGCTGCAGTTGCCGCAGATACAGCGCGCGTACCACAGCAGGCGGGGGAAGCGGTCAGCTTCGTAGTTGCGCTCCAGCGTCCACGGGCACAGTGACTGGTGCTCCAGGCCTCGGAACTCGTTCGGCGGGAAGGGCGGGCAGACCCCGGACAGGTTGTGTCTGGCCTGGAGCTGGGTCCGATTCTCGGGGTCCAGCTGCTCCAAGGTCTCCATCATGCTCAGCATGTCGGCCAGGCGCTGTGTGTTGGTGGAGGGCCGGCAGGTGTGGGAGCGCTTCGAGGAGCCGTACCCGACCGCGTCCTCCTCAAACTCTTTCTTAGTGCCGTATCCGGGCGCTGCATTTTTCGGTCCGTATTTCTCTGCTCCGTGCTTGGAGCTAAATCCCCCGCTACCCCCCCTCTTTGGCCCGTAGCCCTCCACCCCGTTTCTGGAGCCGTACCCATGCTTGTATTTGTACTCCTCAAGTCCGCTCTTGGAGTCGTAGTCCTCGTCATAGTTGTCTCCGAAGAGATCCCCCTCTCTCACTCCGAACTCCGACCCGTACTCCCCATCTCCGCCGATTTCCTCCCGTCCGAGGGAGGCCCTGAGGGTAGAGAGCCAATATGGCGGAGTGGCTCCAGCGACGAAGGAGGAGGGTGCTGAGGAGGATCGGTGGGAACGGGCATGCAGGAGGAAGGAGCCATGGTACGACACCAGCGTCAGCAGTACGGAGAGAAAGCGCGCGCCGGAAGGAATCTGCAAAAAGAGGAAGAAAATATTATCTCATGAATGCACGTGATTTTTTTTTTTTTAAAAACCCGAACCTCTTGACTCATTCATCCCCCGACACACCGCAGCAAGACAAGGATCGAGCGTGATAGTTCAAGGGTGGTGCCAGAATAGCTTGGCGCCCATAGGCGCCAAGCCATTCTGGCACCACCCTTGAACTATCATGCTCGATCTTTCTCTAAAACTGTAATATCGTCCTTCAGAGGGCAACTACAAAATTTGGGGATTTCGGTCCTGGGGCAGACTGTGTTAACCCGTAATGTGCAAGCTGACGCAGACTGCCTTTCTGCTGTCTTCGTTGCTAACCCCTGTCCTGCCAACAGGACGTACATTTTGTTTCTGAAATCCGTGTTCACTGAAGGACCAAAAGACACAAATTAATGTCCTAAGATCGCGGACACCAAGTGGTCTCAGCAAGAGGCATAGATCCTCAGGAGCCCCCGCAGTCGCGGGGGCTCCTGAGGATCTATGCCTCTTGCGGTTAGATCGCGTTCACTTTTTCCCCGGGCGTGAAGGGGTTAATTCAAGACCGAAAACCCTTAGCTGTCCCAGGAACATGGATTTAAAGTAGTGTCATCAAGCATAGATCATAATTAGCCCCCGCAACTGCGGGGGATCATGACGATCTAAACCTCTTGCACCTCGATGGTGATCAAATTTGATCGGCACTGAACACAACTGCTGCTTTAGTTTTAGTACTGTAACTTGGTCATTTATCAGACTATTTAGATTTAGATTTTTATTATTTTTGGGGTGGAAACATTTCGCAAAATGGTGACATTTCCAGTCTATTTAGATTTGTAATCCTTTCCCTGCGAGTTGTCGCATAACTTGATTTGTTTTTTAAAATCTTTGTAGAGCTACCCCCAGCCGTCCCTGGAACATGGATTCAAAGTGTTGTCAAGCAAGAGTTATAGACCCCCGTGAGTGCGTGCGCCTTGCGGGGACTCATGAGGCTCTGTGCCGCTGGCAATTCGATCGTGTTCACTTTCTCGGCAGTCAAGGGGTTTACCGGTTTAAAATCATTTTGCCGCCGGGGATAATTAACCATTTGGCTGGCGGTAACGTGTTTTGGTAGCAGTGATTCCTGCAGGAATCACCGCAAACAAGTGCTGCAGACAACCAAACAAAACAAGAAGCGATTGGCAGTGAAAGGATACAAAATTTAAATAGTCCGATGGTGTCACTATGTTTTTCAAAATGTTTCAGTAAATAAAAGCTACAAAAACACCCCCCCCCCCCCAAAAAAAAAAAAAAAAAAAAAAAAAAAATCTAAATAGTGTGATAACTGGCCTTATACCAGCAGTGGTAGGAACTGTTAATAACTCACGGCATGGTCGTGATATGCAAATTTATTAACTCATTCTGCCCGACGCACGTATTTTCTAGATTTTGGAGGCGTCATCTAATGACTATGCACCTGTTGCAAAAGATCGATCGTCCATGATAATTCAAGGGCAGTGCCAGATTAGTTTGGCGCCGACAGGCGCCAAGCTAATCTTGCACTACCCTTGAATTATCATGGTCGACCCATCTCCTGCTGTAGTGCGTCAGGGCTGAATGGGTTAACTATGATAATCTCAGTCACAGTCAGTTGATTAAACACACAAGCATCTTGGAAGCCTCCAACTGCGACCGTGACATGAAGATAAGTGCTGAGCAGACGGCACATGGTCAACCATTACATATTTCGATCCAAGGCAAGGTCAACACAAAATAACCATAAAATACGGAACTTAGATATGCATGAGGCCAGCAAGAGGTAAAGAACATCACGAGCCACCGCATCTACGGGGGCTCACGAAGTTCATTGCCTCTTGGATGGGCGCTCGCGTTTTCTCGGCAGTTCAAAAAACAGGTCACTTTGATTCAAATAACAGCTGAAACATGTCTGACGGCTGGGTTCCAAATAATTTCTGAAGTTCTAATTTCAGCGTCTTTTTTTTTTAAATTTAAAGTGATATCCAGCCAGCGAGCAAAGGGTCCTCGTGCCAACATCGGCGGCTGTGGGCTGGCCGAAAACGGCCCTAGTGCGCTAGTTCTAACGACGTACGATACTAAATATCTAGCTTTAGGGAGACTGACGTATATTCAGTTTCGCAAGCCGTGAAAACTGGCTGGAGACAGAAGTTGACTCAAACACGCAGAAAATCCGGAAAACCCAAAACAGCCAACGTGACAGATTCTTCACATTGGAAGTGTCCTAGTTCGCCTTAAGTTCACTGGCAGCTCGGTCTAGTGAGACGATGCTTGGTGCGCCTTGAGGTGTTTTTAGTTTAAAGCACATGTAAAATTAATGAAATATGGACCAGAACAACTCTAAGGTATTACGTTGTGTGAAAGACTGTGGTTAGTATGCCTGAACTGTTTTTGTTGTGATTTGTAGTTTATTGTGTGTGTTTATAATTATTTGTAAAGCGTTCCGAGCCTGCGTAAGTGGGGAAGGACGCTATAGAAAAGTGCTGTATTATTATTATTATTATTATTATTATTATTATTATTATTATTATTATTATTATTATTATTATTATTATTATTATTATATTGTATTGCTCCACATTTTGCTTTATATAGTGCCGATAACAGGCAGATGTGATTTTGACGAGACGTGAATCCAAATGTCCGAGTCGCAAGACGAGGACATTTGATTCGGGTGTAGTAATCACATCTGTCGGTTATCGGCACTGTATCAAGCAAAATTTGGCTCAATATAATTTATGTACGCAGTCCAAAACAAAACTTTACCTCGCTATCTTCAGTTTGCGCCTGGTTGCGGTGTCAAGTTCAGATAAAACGTGTAATTGGCAGATGAGTGCCGCGTTTCGGACTATCGACTGAGCGCGCAGATTTCGTCTGCCTATGAAAAGAATCAGTGCTTTCTACTTGTAATTAGATCAGAGATAATGACGGAAAATACCAGCAGGTTTGTTTATTTTGTCTTTTTCTCGGGTTGTCGTTTACGCTATCGCTAGCGCGCGTCTTGTCAATTTCACTCGTTTCAGCGATTCGTTTTGCTCACCGTTTGCTGGCGTCTGCTGTCCGTTTATGCGTGTGTATGGGAAATAAATTTTGAGAGTACGTTCACTAAGGAGTATTTTAATTACTACTGCATATAAGGGACTTGTTAATGTTGCAGTATGAGCATATTTTGCGTTTCCGTCTTGACGAATGCAAGTACATGTATTCAGATTTAATTTTTCAGTTGGGCCTGCAAACAATTTTGGGAAGGAAAGTACATCAATCAAATTCATGAACATTAATTTGCTTGTTATACAATAATTATATCAATGCATGTGTCAAAGAAGGGACACCATTATGGAGTGGGTACATATGCCTAGTGCCGCACACTGTCCAAACAAGGAAGGCATGCAAAAGCAAAGGTACAATTAACTATTAGAGGTTGATGAGTTCATGTCCTCTGCTCGCAAGGAAGCTGAGTAGCCGGTTCGAACCAAGCTGAGGTCAAAATTTGTTGACACCCTTATTTTTTGGTGCCCTGTCTATTAAGTCACCTTTGTGTTGTCAAAAGACGTTCACTGCTAGTGGACGCAGATCGTGTTCATGGGGCCTTTGCTGAGTCAGCAGTCTAAGGAATGAGGATCCTATCAAAAATGGTTTCAGCAAGAAGCATAGCTAGCTTCTCATGATGATCTACAGTTGACTGTATTAAATTTTTCTCGGCGGCAAAAGGGTTAAGCCCTAAACGTTTTAACTCATTCTACCCCAACACCGAAATCCCCAAGTGTTGCCGTTGTTCTCTGAAGACTGCATTGCAGTGCAGGACACAGATCGACCATGATAGTTCAAGGGTGATGACAAGAATAGCTTGGCGCCCATAGGCGCCAAGCTATTCTGGTATCACCCTTGAACTATTATGATCGAGCCTTATCTTGCCGTGGTGTGTCTGGGGTAGAATGAGTTGAGAAATGTTCCAAAGACAAAGCACCCTTGCTGGCAGGCGAGTGTCGCACTGTACCCCGGTGATCGTGACAATGCCTTCGATTTGAGCGTCCTGGGTTTAATTTTTAGAGACCTCCTTAGATTTCATTTTCATTCACGCTGTTACCAATCATCGTCTTGACAATTGTATATTGACGCGAGCAAAAGGAATGCGACATCGTTCGGGTCATCGGAAACACTAAAGTGTTTCCGATGACTCGAACGATGACGCATTTCTTGTGCCCGTCACAGTATTATAGGACATGTTCAGAATACATGTATGTCCAAACCGGCAGCAGCTTTGGATAACTACAGCAGTGAACGTGTTGCATTGATTAGAGGGAAACAGAAATATTTTCTAGTTCCAACAGCCACAATAAATAAAGCAAGGGAAACCATTTGAATAAATTAAACACGACAATGCAATCAACTTTTCAAGGACCAGACGACGCAATCACTGTTTCCAGTCAAGAGCGTCACGCGCACATCACGTGCAGGTGATGTGCGCTTGTCCGCAATAATGGACCTGACGGCTCAAGGTAAAGCTGTACGACACTTCCGTAGCCCTTGATGCGGGCCCCTTGGATGAGCTACATGAACCAGAATGAACGCAAATAATATAAGTTCGTTCGGCAGACGGACTATTCCGCAGGGTTCACCAGTCTGTGAGACTTAAATGTATAGAATTATGTGTGCAGATACGCGTTTCTGAGCCTAAAAACCGCATAACCGGAGCGGCGTAGGCAGATGTCCAGGGGCGGTAAGCGCCAGTTCAAAGAAATTGAAGCTGATGACGGAGCAGCGGGATGGGGAAAGAGTGAGGGGGGGGGGGGGGGGGAGGGGGAGGGGCGGTGGGAGGGTGAGGGTGAGGGGGGAGTGTAGGGGGAGTAAAAGACCAGTCAGCAAAGCCCCTCGGGCCCACTGCCTTGCGCGGACTGCGGCCGTCGTGGGCCCGAATACGTTTTGCTTCTCGAGAGGTGACGGTGGACGAAACTTGAGCAATCATAGACGGCAACATAATAATGATAATAATAATATTAATAATAATATAATAATAATAATAATAATAATAATAATAATAATAATAATAATAATAATAATAATAATAATAATAATAATAATAATAATATAATAACAATAACAGCAACAGCAATAATAATGATAATAATAATAATAACAATAATAATAATATCATTTAAAAAATAAATAAAATAAATTTAAAAAATAAAAAACCAAAATCATATTCTACTCTAAGCTACGAGATAAAATAAATAATAAATAAATAAATAATAAATAAATAAATAAATAAATAAATAAATAAATAAATAAATTCAAGATCCGTTAATCTGTTATACTCTCTTATCGGATTAGATTAAACTCTCCCACAGAATATCAGATGACACGTTTATTGAAGATCCTGTAAACTCCAATGCCTCCGCAAACACTTGACTTTTTTTTCTCGCCAAACAAAAATTAACCCTCTCTTGAGCCACGTGACGCATTTTGTTGTTGTTGTTGTTGAAATCGTTGTAAATTCAACGTCAAAAATCGCCCGGCGCCAAAAGAACACGGATACAAATTGCTTTCAGCAAACGCCCCATGCAGCAATTGAGGTGACTCATGAAGATCTACACCTGTGGCATTTGGATCGTGTTTACGTGTTCTCGGCAACCAAGGGTTATATCGGTAGTGGTTTTAGTCGCGATGATTCCTGCAGGGTTACTCTAACGGTGAATCTCATGAGTTACAAACCAGAGCCGAAGGATTTTTTTTTTTTTTTTTTTTTTTTTTTTTTTGGGGGGGGGGGGGGAGGAGGAGGGGGGAGGTCGCAACATGCCTGACAAGTTACTTTTAAATTTCAGGCTCTAAAGATTCAGTCAACCGGGGGTGGGGGATGGAGGGGGTAGGGGGGGGGGTGCGCATGGTGAGGCGATGACAAGCGACAGTTCAGCCTTGTTAAAATGAAATTTTATGATCCAAAAGAAGATTTTTTATTAAAAAAATTATTTATTTATTTATTTATTGTATTGTATTTATTTAATTTTTTTGAGAGGGTGGTTGGGTGTAAGGGAGGGGGGGGGGCGCTGGCGGGGGTGGTGGTGGTGGGGGGGGTATTCGCCTCCCCCCACAACTGTTTCACCGGGGTAGGGGTGGTGGGTGGGCGAAGGGGAAGGAGGGGGGTGGGGGGTGGGGGGTGGGCGGGCACGGTCCCCCTGTCTCCTGGTTCCTACGCCACTGCAAACGGAGAAATTAAAAAAAAAAAAATTGCTGCAAAGTTGTCGACCAAAAACGATGACTGACAAGCATAAAACATGCCAAGAAATAACCAAGAAAAAAAAAAAAAAGACACGCTTTGAAAGGACGACGGTCTTTCAAAGCGTGTTTCTTTCTGTGTTGGTTATTTCTTTAAACATTTTTATTGACTGGCTTTCCCAATAGCGTGAAATCTGCCACAGCTTCAACATCACTGTCCCCTTAAATCAACATTTGCGTGTTGCTTTACAGTCAGATTGTAATGATCTGATGTCATGTTCAAAGGTCGGCATATTTCTTTTACTGACTTCACTAGCACCCTTCCTTCCAAGCTTTTTAACCCCTCGCGTGCCGAGAAAAAAATTAACACCCTCCAACCGCAAGAGGCATAGAGTCTCATGAGCCACCTCGCAGTTGCTGGGGCTCATGAAGATCTATGCCTCTTGCTGACACCACTGTGAATCCATGTTTCCCAGGAGCAAAATCATATTCGGGCCCAAGACAGCCGCAGTGGGCCCGCGCACAGTCGTGCGCGGACCCACTACTGTAGTCGTGGGCACGAGGACTTTGCTTATTGGGTTCGTGGGTCGGCTGGGGCTCCTTGACGTGGAATCAACGAAGATTGCAGAAACACAACTGGCAGTTAAAGGGTTAACCATTTAAGTGCTGTTGTGTGATTTTGGACCTTACGCTTATGCCGTAAGGTCCAAAATCACAGACAAGCACAATTCTTTTGTTTTTTTCTTCTTCTTTTTTTTTTACGTCGCGATTATTTATTGTCGACAAAAACGTGTGGGGGAATTCTTTTGATGTCACATTTAATACGATCTTCCGGGTTGCGGTAAAAAGTCACCTCTCCGTAATGGCCGAATATCGCTTTGTCTCGCGAGACTGATTGTTATTCAAGGATCTGAGATTAAGTGAATAACATCTATTGAAAGATGCGAATGCTAAAACCGACGCCGTTTTGCGGTCACTGAAAACAAGCTTTCTCCTTTTTCAATTTAGCGTGGTGACGTTTTGAGACCTAAAACAACTGCAGAGACTGCAGAATTGAAGGTCAAACTGCCAAATCGTCGTCGATGTTTTTATCATTGCCATTATTATCGTACTTTTGTCTCAGCCCTTCTTTGTCATCTTAGTTTGACGGCAAGATTAAAAAATATTGTAGCTGTATTGTTTCGAAAAATCCTTATATACTGACGAGCAAAAGAATGCGACATTTTTTAAATCATCGAAAGCACTCTAGTGCTTCCGTTGATTAAAAAAATGCCGCATTTCATTTGCTCGTCAGTATACGAACACAATTCAATGGCTGTTACATCGTAATGTGGGACAACGGTTGCTGCCCAGAAGAGTTACAAAATCTTCATTCGTATGGCAGTCTGCGGTTTTGGACCTCAAGTTCGTAACGTGTTACCGTGTTAAAAACCTCAGACCAGCACACGTTTATTAACTCATTCAGCCCGACGCACGTATTTCCCAAATTTTGGAGGTTCCAAACTAATCTGGCACTACCATTGAATTATCAGGGTCGATCCATCTCCTGCTGTAGTGCGTCAGGGCTGAATGGGTTAAATATTCAAAGATGTAACAATCAGTATGTAACAATAATATTTTTAATACAAATACAAATAATAATAATAATAAATAGTAATAACGTAATAATAAAATAAAAATAAATAATAACGATAATGATGATGATGATGATGATGATGATGATGATGTATGACAAGTGTGTAAATTGCAGAAAACATCCCAAAGAAGAGAAAAACACGCTTAGAGAAGACGGTTACAACAAACTGTGTTGTTAACGGGTTTTTGTTTTACCCTTTTGGGTGTCGGTAGCGGTTTAAGTCGCGATGATTCTTACAGGACTAAAACTGAAACTATCGCCACTAAAATCGCTACCGACGCCCAAATGATTCAGTGTGTTTGTTTGTGTTGTAACTGTCTTTTCTAAGTGTGTTTCTTTCTTCGTTGGGATTTTCTCTACATTTTAATATTAGGCCTATTCAATGAGTATATGCAGTTACAGGGTCTGCGATTTTCAACCTTGCGGTATTGAAACCACAAGGTCCAAAATCACAGCCTAGAAATACCGGCTTTGTGCAGCCACCTCTCTCTCTCTCTCTCGTCTGTGTCTGTCTGTGTGTGTGTGTGTGTGTGTGTGTGTGTGTGTGTGTGTGTCTCTGTGTGTGTGTGTGTGTGTATGTGTGTTTGTGTGTGTGTTTGTGTGTGCGTGCGTATATGTGTGTTTGTCTGTGAGTGTGTAGGCACGTACGCTGACGAGCAAAAGAAATGCGACATTTTCGGAACCATCGGAAACACTGAAGTGTTTCCGGTGGTTCCGAAAATATCGCATTTCTTTTGCTCATCGGTATAATAGAAATACCCACCCTGTGCATGGCAAACGAGGAGGTAGACAGAAGGGCTCAAAGCTTCAGCAAGGCTCACACCTTTCAGCAGAAATTCGCGACACAGTCGTCTCTTGACGTGGGCTCAGCTTCAGTCTCTGCTGTTGTCTCAGTTGCCCTCCTGTATCGATGAGAGGCGTTCAGTTAATTAGACACCACTGGTGTCCGTTGCGTTCTCAATTGCCCGCCTGATGCTCGTGAGATGTTTATGGAATTGGCGGATGTGTTTAATGTCTTAGTCGCCTTCCTGAGTTTTGATTATGGTTTTCCTGGTTTAGGTGCACTCTTTGTGACAGGCTTTTCGCAGTTTTGTTTTTCCTGCTCTGTCGAGTCTTTCTGGTCCCTTAAAACTGTTCTCCGTATCTTTTTGACTTTTGAATGTTTTAATGTTACTGACTTACTTTTGCACGTGCAGTGAACTTCTTTTTGAATATGTATTTGCTCTTGGTGATCTTGATTTCGTTGCTGTTGTCTGCTTTGTCTGTCTCTGTTGGCTTTTCAGTTGAACTCTAACGTCGCTGTCCTTCCACGCCTTTCAGATACTTGTGTTCCAAACAGATGTTAAGGTCATTCGCAACTTCTTTCAAAGTGTTCACTCTCATACCATAGTCGAACAGGAAATTACTTGTGCAGTTTCGTGTGCTAACAATGTGACCTGAGATAGAAATATCAAGGTAAGGCGGAGAAAAAAACAATTCAGCAGTTCAAAGACTTTTCCTGGTTTTATATTAAAATCCTTTGTCGGCAAGACAGAGAAGAATAGTCCCGAATTAAACTTCAGCTTGATAGTTCAGAAACGAAGCTGTTCTTCAGGAACGCGAAGCAAATCTTATAGTGCAAACGATGAAAGTATGGAATGTCGACACCACTATACCTATATCTGCAGCAGAAAGAACTGTCCCAAACCTACTAACTTCAGTAAATCATATTCTCAAATGATAAAATTTCAGGAAAGGGTGATCGTCAGCCTTTTTGTTGAGAGACACAGAAGGAAGCAATCGTTCCGACTTAAAAAGTTAAAACACCTGCTCTTTGAAACACCTGTGACAACCAAGATTTCTGGCACCCGTGCAGCACGCGTAAACCAGGAATGAAATGGTCGTATATCTGTCTGCCGCCGCCTATCTCTGTGTCTTACTATCTTTATCCTACTCTCTGTCTGCCCTTCCAGTCACAAAGCTTGCCGGTTGGCGATCTCTGGTTGGTTAGACTAACAATACGTGATGCGCTGCTTGCAGAATTTATAGAAAAATTGAGTGTGTACGCTGATCTGTGATTTTGGACCTTACGGCCGTTCGACCGTAAGGTCCAAAATCACAGACCAGCACACGTCCACCATCACCCCCACCCCTCCCCCACTATCCTCATGACGTGGGTGTCCCCGCTGCGCGTCATGACATCCGAAGAAACGACACCACACGCCAGCCGGGCTTTGCGAACAGGAGCTAGCATCCGATCTCCGGAGCCGTTTCGTATCTTAGCCACAGCCTACCTCGTCGAAGGTGGTAATGAGTTACAATGGTAACACTTGACTGCGGTATGGGGGTGGGTAGGGTAGTTGCGTTGGGGGTATTCGTAAGTAGTTGGTCTCATTATTCGTTTGTTTATTTATTTATTTATTTTGTTGTTGTTTTAATTATCATAATTTTATTTTATTTTATTTGTTATTTGTTTATTCATAACAAATTTGTCGATATTAGTAGTTCGTAAAAATGTGAGAAAAAAAATAATGCTGAAGACGGCAACTTTACTTTATTTAGGCGTAAATCTACTCCGAGCGAAAACAGGCATGAATCCCATCGAATGACAGTCTGTGCTGCCTCGAATCCACATATTCTGAGAAGTGAATCGACCCAGTATCAATCAACCCAACGTAAAACATACTAACATAAATCCGCACAGGCTAACATCCACGTAACTGATACATCTTGGTGGAATCGATACTCTGGTTGGATTTACGCCTCGATGGAAGCACACTAGGTAGAGCAGTTTACGCCTAAAGAATGCTGTGTTGACCCCTTCAGCAGCAGTGCGCGGGCCCATTGCGGCCGACGACAGCCTGAGGACCTTTGCTGACTGGGTGGGTGTTACCTCACCGGCGGTGATCCTCACGATTCACTCGATAATAATGGAGAGGTGACGTTTTCGCCGGACGACTCCGCACAACGAACGAGAGTGAAGTCAGTAACGGTGCGGATAACCAGCTTGTACAATAAGCAAAGACAACACTCCAAACACCTCCAAGAGGCATAGATCCTCATCAGCCCCACCCACCCCCCCCCCCCCCCTCCGCCGTGACTTCGCTCTCGTTCGTTGTTGGGAGTCGTTCGTTGCAAACGAAACATAATAATAATAATAATAATAATAATAATAATGATAATAATAATGATAATGATAATAATAATGATAATGATAATGATATAATAATAATAATAATAATAATAATAATAATAATAATAATGCTAATAATAATAATAATAATAATAATAATAATAATAATAATAATAATAATAATAATAATAATAATAATAATAATAATAATAATAATAATAATAATAATAATAATAATAATAATAATAATAATGATGATGATAATAATAATAATAAACAACTTCATTCACCCATTCAGCCCTGACGCACTACAGCAGGCGATGGGTCGACCATGATAATTCAAGGGTAGTGCCAGATTAGCTTGGCGCCTGTCGGCGCCAAGGTAATCTGGCACTATCCTTGAATTATCATGGTCGATCCATCTCCTGCGTCAGGTGCATGGTCGTTAGATGACACCTCCAAAATTTGGGAAATACGTGCGTCGGGCTGAATGAGTTAATACAGTAAGCTCCGTTTACATTAACGTCAAGGTCTGACATAACAAATCTGGACATAACAACACTTTATTATAGAGTTCCGCCCACACTCTTTTACGTAAATCAATTCGCTTTAACTCATTCAGCCCGACGGCCGTATTTCCCCAATTTTGGAGGCGTCATCTAATGACTATGCACCAGTTGCAGGAGATGGATCGATCGACCATGATAATTCAAGGGCAGTGCCAGATTCGCTTGGCGCCGACAGGCGCCAAGCTAATCTGGCACTACCCTTGAATTATCATGGTCGACCCATCTCCTGCTGCAGTGTGTCACAGCTGAATGGGTTTAAGAAAGTTCGGATACACACACAAATCTGGATCCCCTGGCGTTTCGTTACATTCAAAAGTTTACAAGTATCTTTAAAAGAAAAATAATTAGTAGTATCATGATCGTTATTATTATTATTATTATTACTACTATTATTATTAATAATAATAATATTATAATAATTAATATTATTAATAATAATATTATTAATAATGTACTACTACTAATAATAATAATAATAATAATAATAATAATAATAATAATAATAATAATGTTAACAACAATAATAATATTATTATTATTATTATTATTATTATTACTATTTTTCCAATACAGCAAGCACACTTTTCGGCAACAAATTTGTGCACGCTACTCAAAATACCCCGCCCCGCCGTGATATTGCCTTAGTCGCCTGCTCGACTGACGTTAAACCCAAAATAACTAACTAATAGGCCAAGGATAAATTATTTCTTTAGTACATCCGGGTCACTAGTTTGCACATCAGCTGTCAAACGAACGGCCATTGATAACTACCGGGCCAAGGTCAAAACAATATATCGGCTTAGTCTCCTCTTCCTCTGTGCGAGTCTTGAGAAACGAAGTTGCAACCACCCTTTGGCTGTCGGTAGCGGCTTTTGTCCCGATGATTCCTGCCGGAATCATCGCGTCGAAATCCGCTACTGACAGCCAAAGGGTTAATCGATTGACGTTGGCATCAACCGGTTCATCTACGACGTCCTATACAGGGAGAAGATTCGAACAAAGATAGTTCAAGGCTAGTGCCAGCTCAGCTTGTTGTTTTTCATCATGATCGATCCATTCACTTCCGGAAAGCTAAAAGTAGCTTGCAGAGGACACCTCTCAAATTAATTTCGGAATATTCTAATATGAGGACCGACGCGTCAATTGTGGAGTAACTGATAATATCAATTTATGGCAGAATGGATAGTCGAAAGAAACAGGATGTGTGAGGATATTGCAATTAGTGGTACTGCAATGACGTCAATGCTTATCATAAGATGGGATGACGTTAGCAAAAGACTAACAAGGACGCTGGAGGTACTGTTTAACCACAGGCTGGGCTTGTCACAAGAGTGATTTGAAGTTCACTGTACCTCACACTGCAGGACCTGTTTTGAGCAACCAACCAACCAACTTATCGCTCGACAAACTGGTTAAAGGACGTGCTCTCTCTCTCTCTCTCTCTCTCTCTCTCTCTCTCTCTCTCTCTCTCTCTCTCTCTCTCTCTCTCTCTGTCGGACGAGCAAAGCGTGTCACCTGCCACCTAAATGATGGTCTTTAATGAAAGGTGAACTCTCATACGGCTGTTCGTTCTAAACAAGTTTTGTTGTACTAGTGTATGGGAAAAGTGGATTTCAAACCATCTTTGTGCCTGTCCTGTTAATTAGTACAATTTACGTGTAGGCCTGCATGCTGAATTTTGAGGGCAAGCATTTGATTCGTATTTTCTGATCGAGAAAACAGGTTGCGTGCCCACAGACGCACACAAACACGTTGGTACGCACACAGGCACTGATGCACAAGCACACACGTGCACGCACACACATCCGGTGTACCATAATAACAAAACAATAAAGGTCAACTAAATGACTAAACACGGGTAAAACTAAACCAACCAACCCAAAAGCCAACAAAGAAACGAATGACTGTACGAAAGGAACAAAAGGAATAGGAACAAAGAGCGAACCAATATACACATAGTCAAACGGACACGCCGAGAACAATGAATGAAACACACGAGAGAGAAAAAGACAAGAAAAAGAAAACACCCAAAATCGTATCGCAAAATGTATTCTCTCATTTTAGTCTCCGGCTACCTGAGTATCCTCGCGACCAATCTCAAAAGAACATGATTAATTCATTCAGCACGACGGCCGTATTTCCTAAATTTTGGAGGCGTCATCTAATGACTATGTACCAGTTGCAGGAGATAAATCGACCATGATAATTCAAGGGCAGTGCCAGATTAGCTTGGCGCCGACAGGCGCCAAGCTAATCTGCCACTACCCTTGAATTATCATGGTCGACCCATCTCCTGGTGTAGTGCGTCAGGGCTGAATGGGATAATGTGCCAGAGAGCACGGCGGAGCTATGCGCCGAAGCGTCAATATGAACGCACCTTTTCCAGGAAGACTTAGTCGACTTCCAGTGATTGAGATGACATAAGCTAACTGAGCAATGGTTCCACAAGCCGAAGTCGGCCGCTGTTGCCCCGCGCACAGACGTGCGCGAGCCAACTGCGGTAGACGTCGGCCCCAAGACCCTTTCCTACTGGGAGGGCCTTATGATTTTACTCATATCAACTGTTCGCACAAATCTGTGGTTTCCTGTTCATTCACTCAGACAACTTCATCCATCCCCAACAAGAGGTTGCAGATCCTCAGATCCTCATGAGATCCTCATGAATTACTGACAGATCATCATGAACTCATGATGCAGATCGACCGTGATAGTTCAAGGGTGATGCCGGAATAACTAGGTGCCAAGCTATTCCGGCCTCACCCTTGAACTTTCACGGTCGATCTGTCTGCTGCGTGGCGTGTTTCAGGGGTGAATGTACGGGTTATTTCCAGACAGCACGATCGTTTTACGTGCACGGGAGGTCAGAACAGTCCTGGCTTAGACACGCCACAAGAGAGCAAATCTATTTTGGTGAAAAAGCGAGACTTTCATAGGAATACAAGGAAGAAATCGCTTGTCACAAAAATAGATTTGCTGTCCTTTTTGCTTTCTAAGACACAGTCGCTGTGTCCTTTTTAGATTTAAAACGATACCTTGATTATAACGGAACACCTAAGCATTAAAGACAGCGTCGAAGAATCTTTTAAGTTTATGGATAGAATAATCCGGGGTAAACTACAGTGAGACTTAACACGAGTGACGTCAGTGTGACGTACTCGTGACATCACTATGACGCCAGAGAGATTTTCGGCTACGTTTTTTCATTTGCCACTGGAATTTTAAACAAGATGAGGATTTCATCCCAAAGTGTACCGTACTGTTTGGAGCTCACATTCGTTTATCTTTTAGGAACATTTAGAGTTGTTCATTTTTTTAGGCTTTGTTATACTGATCCATTTTCCTCTTGTCTAAGCCAACCTCTGATCAACATACACGTCGGCGCACACAAATAAAGACGGACACACAGCGCTTCCCGCCATTAGTACGCTCTGTGGGCTCATGTACCGACAGGAATCCATCTCCTTCTACTCTAACCCACCTTCTGATCCACACACACTGGCACACAGAAATAAAGACGGACACATGGCGATTCCCGTCATTCGTAGCTCTGATAGCCTCTAGTAGCATTCGATGGTCGCGGTTATCATCTCATTTTGGAAACAGCGTTGCATTATGGTCACGGTCTTTTTGAGGAGTTACATTTACGTAACTGCGACGGAACATTCGGCCCGTCGCAGTTCAGGCTCAACACGACGTCGCGGCGATCGCCCATAAATAGCTCACATGAGCTCTTCTCCGAAGACATGAGATGGTACTTGCTTGAATGAGCCCAAAATGTGACTGTCACATAGCAGAGGTCGCTGTGCAGTCGCACCTAAGGCATACAGGTCACACGCGCTCATCCCCAAAAGACCGATGAGACAGTACTGCGACCAAAATGGGACTATCATGATTGTGCGGGGCAAAATGGTCGCACTTACATATCATCTGCTATGATCTGTGGATGTTATTTGACCTTGCCACAGATTGTCATCCATCCATCCATCCATCCATCCATCCATCCATCCATCCATCCATCCATCCATCCATCCATCCATCCATCCATCCATCCATCCATCCATCCATCCATCCATTCACCCAGCCAGCCATTCCTTAAGCCATATATTCGCCCATCCTTTAACCAGTCCGTTCCCCCGTCCATCCATCCATCCATTCGCCTATCCATCCATCCATCCATCCATCCATCCATCCATCCATCCATCCATCCATCCATCCATCCATCCATCCATCTCATCTCTCTCTCTCTCTCTCTCTCTCTCTCTCTCTCTCTCTCTCTCTCTCTCTCTCTCTCTCTCTCTCTCTCTCTCTCAGTTATCAGGTGCAGTTTTTCTTGACCTTAAAAAAGCCTTTGATTTAGTCAACCACTCTATCTTATTAAAAAAAAAACTACCGATGTATCACATCGATTCCAATACCGTACATCTGATATCATCCTATCTAAGTGACAGAAGACAGAAAGTTTTGCTTAATGGTAATTACTCGAGTGAAGGTTTAGTAACGTGTGGTGTTCCTCAGGGGTCAATTTTGGGCCCATTGTTGTTCAACATATTTATCAATGATTTACCATTCTCTATCTCACATCCCGATGCAACATGTGCCTTATTTGATGATGACACTACCATACATACATCAAACAGCGAATTGCCAAAAATAAACGAAGTTCTCCAGCAAAGTTTTGATGAGGTTTCAAGCTGGTGCCAACATAATCATATGATAATTAGTGTCCAAAAGACAAAGAGTATGTTGATTACTTCACGCCAAAAACATCAATGCGGTCTCCTGCCCTTAACATTATACATGAACTCTGAGCCCCTTGATCAAGTTAAAAAAAACATCGTTTGCTTGGAGTCACAGTAGATAACCAGCTCAGCTGGGAACCACATTTCGAAAACACATGCAAAACAATATATAAAAATCTATTCCTGCTATCAAAACTAAGTCAAATAGTTAACACTGACACTAGAAGACTCTTTCTCCATGCCTACATTAAGACACACTGTGATTACTGCTCCACTATCTGGGATGGGTGCAGTGAGGTACATTTAAAAAAAACTTAACTCATTGTATCGTCGAGGGGTAAAGTTAACTGTGCCTGGTCCCTCTCCCACCGACGAAAAGTTTAGAACTATCCGACTGCTAAACCTAAACAAACAGTTCACATTTAATCGATGCATACTTATGCATAAAATTCTTCACCATTAAACCCCATCTTACCTTCGTATGTTATTTTTGGATAGTCAAAGACAAAACACGAGGAACAGTTTGTTACAGCTGCCATGGGCCAGGCTCGATATATATAAAACCAGCCTTTCGTTCTCAGGTGCCAAAGCCTGGAACAAACTACCACACCAAATTAAATCCATTTCTAACTCTAGAACCTTCAAAACTCGTTTACATAACATCTTGTTACAGTAACTTAATACCTGAACGGACTACTTATTTTATATATATATATATATATATCTTTATATATATATATATATATATATATATATATATATATATTATATATATATATATATATATATATATATATATATATATATATATATATATATATATATATATATATATATATATATATATATATATATATATATATATATATGTCATGAAGATGACTACAGAGCACGGACGAAGTGGAATACAGTGGACACTGTGGACACAGCTTGACGACCTCGATTTTGCAGACGACTTGGCATTACTGTCCCACACTCATCAACAAATGCAGGACAAGACCACGAGGCTTGCTGACATCTCGTCCCAAGTGGGCCTCACCATTCACAAACAGAAAACAAAGACAATGAGGCTGAACGCAACCAGGGAAGAACCAGTCTTGCTTGCTGGCACCCCGTTGGAGGAGGTGGAGTCCTTCACCTATCTCGGGAGCATCATAGACAAAAAAGGCGGCACTGATGCAGATGTCAGAGCACGAATCGGTAAAGCCAGAGCAGCCTTTCTCCAGTTGAAAAAAGTGTGGAGTTCCAGAGAGCTGTCACAACACACCAAAGTCCGGATTTTCAACTCCAATGTAAAAGCAGTTCTCCTATATGGAGCAGAGACATGGAGATTGACAAAAACCACAGTCAACAGAGTACAGACCTTCATGAACAGTTGCCTTAGAAGAATTTTGAAAATCCACTGGCCAGAGAAGATCAGCAACGTCAGACTCTGGGAGAGAACAGAGCAGATAACAGCAGAGAATGAAATTGGGCGAAGAAGATGGGGATGGATCGGTCACAGTCTGAGAAAGCCAGCTTCCAGTATCACTAGGCAGGCATTGTCATGGAACCCCCAGGGAAAGAGGAAAAGAGGTAGGCCGAGAAACTCCTGGCGTCGAGACCTCCAAGCAGACATCAAGAGACTGGGAACCACCTGGAGTAGAATCGAAGGAGAAGCACAGGACAGGAGTTGCTGGAGGTCTCTCGTCGACGGCCTATACCCGGGTAGGGGTGACAGGCGTAAGTAAGTAAGTAATATATATATATATATATATATATATATATATATATATATATATATATATATATATATATATATATATATATATTATATATATATATATAAAATTTTTCAATAAATTCTGAGAATGCTGTGCTAATGCCATGGAAATCCAGGCTGGTAAGCTTGCATTGTGTCATCAGCTGTCCTTTTGAGCCTTCCACTGAACACCTACTACATAAAGCAATAGGGACTCCCAGGCGCCCCGCAACCCGCTGGAGAATATCCAGTCCTTCCCCCGAGAGTGCATGAATATTCCCAAACAGATCTTGGACCTGCTGGATAGATTTAAGATTTTGCCGCCTACGACCGGTTTCGACCCAAGGTGGGTCTCATCAGGTAGGCATACGGCGTAACCTGAAATTGCAAACACAACGCATATACTAGAAGCCGCCTCCAGAATTTGACTGGTAGCAACCACTAGTCCAGCGTGGATTGCATCCCTAAAGCTTTATGGGGTGTTGCAGTGGAAGAAGACTGACTAATTATGAAAAGGCAACACCTAGGCAATTTTGTGATACAATTATTCATTACTTATAACAAAGGCGTCGCCCAAGCCAAAAAATGCACTCAATCAGAGTAGCTCCAAGGGACATAATTTTTCAATAAATTCTGAGAATGCTGTGCTAATGCCATGGAAATCCAGGATGGTAAGCTTGCATTGTGTCATCAGGACATCAGCTGTCCTTTTTTGACTGCATCGCTTATTAGGTCCAAGATCTGTTTGGGAATATTCATGCACTAGCCTCCCCTCTCGGGGGGAGGACTGGATATTCTCCAGCGGGTTGCGGGGCGCCTGGGGGTAGTCCCTATTGCTTTATGTAGTAGGTGTTCAGTGGAAGGCTCAAAAGATCTAATAAGCGATGCAGTCACAAAAGGACAGCTGATGTCCTGATGACACAATGCAAGCTTACCAGCCTGGATTTCCATGGCATTAGCATAGCATTCTCAGAATTTATTGAAAAATTATGTCCCTTGGAGCTACTCTGATTGAGTGCATTTTTTGGCTTGGGCGACGCCTTTGTTATAAGTAATTGATATTATGTGTGCGCATTATTTGCATTGCTTTTGTTGTGGTTTGTGTTTTCTTTTTGTTGTTTTTTTTCATTTCAGTTTATTTCTTCATGTTTCGATTTATTGTGTTTCTCTTACTCTTTGCTATTAATGTTTCTTTTCTAACAGGACAGTTTGTAAGAGAGGCGTTTCGCCTAAAACTTTATCCTGTCAATAAAACGTTTCATCATCATCATCATCATCATCATCTTCATCTCTCTCTCTCTCTCTCTCTCTCTCTCTCTCTCTCTCTCTCTCTCTCTCTCTCTCTCTCTCTCTCTCTCTGTCCATCCATCTTCGTCCCTCCGTCCATCTATCCGTCTTACCCGCCATACTTGTCTTTGTTCCTGGACTTCACTGACACACATCATCACATGCATGCACGCACGCACGTACACATACATACAGCCCTGTCATAGAAGAGAACTATTTTTTATGTCATTTGCCAGATGACGTCGTAAATAATGCAACATCAAGTTCAGAACTCTGCTAACGTTATAGCTTTCAGAGATGGATCAAGTGTTGCTGATTATATTATCTCTATTTTCGTCAGAAAAGGTGCTTTCAGTTTCACGCAAAGCCCCAAGTTTCACGCAGAACGTCAAGGGTGGGTAAGTTGGCATCGTTTATGAGTTTTTACCTTTATTTCATAGCTGGGTGCGACGAACTTTGTAAATTCTTCTTTTTTTTCGTTCTCATTGTCTCTGTCTGAAGGTGGATTTGGACGCCGCTTCCGTTTACTGTTGTTTTCCGTGGTATATAGCGTGCCTACTGTTGGGGTAGTGATGGTAAACGTAGGGTCGAAGCAACAAACTAAAAAACAAACAACTGCCAAATGACAGTAAGATTGTTTCAAGGCAACAAAGAAGTGCAGTGCAAAGAACAGTGGTGAAATATTTACGTGTAGATATTGGTAGTCCTACAGTCGGCTCATGCCTGTATGAGTTGTCGCTTGTGGCAACGCTTCGGTGATTTAATGGTTAATTTGCAATATGATTTGTCATAGAGGATAGTTCTACTCGATTTTTGCCACACAGTTAAACATGGCCGAGACAGACAGACAGACTGAAAGGCAGACAGGAAGACTATTTGACAATAAAAGAAAAGTAAGCAGGAACGGGATCGAAAAGCTAAGAAATGTAATTACGTTTCTCCGTTAAACCCGGTGTCTAATACATATGCGTTTTTAAAGTCGTTTCTCTTGTTTGTGACAGGCGTCGCTGGTGGAAAGTGCCGTCTATGATGGCTATATTTTATGCAGTCCAAGAATGCACAGGTGAGTGGGGTCTAGGCTTGTTTCTGTGAAGACTGGCATAGTAGTGTCTTGAAACGTTTATAATGTTCACACTCTGAAAGGGAAGAAGCTCCAGCATTTCAACAGACACGTGTGAACCTCTCTCTCTCTCTCTCTCTCTCTCTCTCTCTCTCTCTCTCTCTCTCTCTCTCTCTCTCTCTCTCTCTCTCTCGCTAAAGTCATTCCACTTCCAAAAACTAAAGATCGTTCTGACCCTAACAACTATCGACCGATTTCATTATTATCAGTTCTATCAAAGCCGCTTGAAAGGCATGTCCACAAACGCCTGCTTGCCTACTTAGAAAACCGCAAGCTCCTGCACCCCTTTCAATCCGGATTTCGCCCACAACACTCGTGCCACACTGCACTCACGCGCCTCGTTGACGCATGGCTCCATGGTATGAACAAATCCCAGATAACAGGTGTCGTTTACTTAGACTTTAAAAAGGCCTTTGACCTAATCGATCACACCACTCTAATGACAAAGATTCAGAAATACTTGAATAGTACAGAAGTAGTTGCATTTTTTAAATCATACCTAACTGATCGTAAACAAAAAGTTCTAGTGAATGGATCTTACTCTTCTCTAAAAGATATAAAGTATGGAGTTCCCCAAGGATCCGTGCTTGGTCCCTTATTATTTTGTCTATTCATCAATGACCTGCCACTTCATATAACTTGCAAGAACGTACAATGTGATCTTTTTGCTGATGACACTTCCATTCATATGACTAACAAAGATATACAAGTAATTTCTTCCAACTTGCAGCATAGTCTTGATGAAGTGTCTGAATGGTGTCACAGGAATTCTATGATTGTTCATCCAATTAAAACCAAATCTATGATAATCGCCACTCGTCAAAAACACCAGTTGGCACCCCTGTTACTTAACCTTTTATTAAAGGGCAGGCAAATAGAACACGTTAATGAACACCGCCTACTAGGGATTGCAATTGACAGTCAGCTTAAGTGGAAGGCTCATACGGACACTCTATGCAGAACGGTAGCCAAAAATCTTTTCATGTTGTCCAAACTGAAATATTACACCGACTCGGACACGCGCAAACTATTCTATAATGCTCACATACGTTCTCATATTGATTACGCGTCAACGGTGTGGGATGGATGCAGTGAAGTCCACTTGAAGAGACTCAACTCGTTACACAGAAGGGCAGCAAAGTTAATCCTTCCTGACCCACGACTCACAACAGAAGAAAAACTCGCCAAAATAGGATTTCTGCCGCTGCAAGACCACTTCAAATACAATAAGGCTATTTTTATGTTCAAAGTGTGGAAACAGAAAATACCAGAATATATCACAACTCTTTTCTCTAAGTCGGAATCTAGGCTTGGTAATATTAGG
>BTPG01000007.1:108836839-108929339 GCA_036245525.1 Semisulcospira habei | reverse complement strand
AACATTTGACCTATCAGAGGATAAACTTTGTAATTTTCTTGCTGATTTTCACGCCTAGGGCTTACAGGTAACAATTTTGACCTAATCCTACCTCAGGGCCGCGACAAACAACAGGCTTATGCAACACTGTTTATGAAAAAAAAAGTTATGTTAGCTGTTTTACAAATGAATTCGAAAAAGTGGTGCAGAAAACTGTCTGTTTTTCACACCTAACGCATACAGGTCACAATTGACCTAATCGTACCCGACAGACGAGACAAACTGTTGTCTTCTGCAAATACCGTATACGAAAAATCATGCGGTTATTAATGAGAAGAATTTTATCTTCGTAAAAAAGATTCAATTGTTTTAAGATTAACCCATATAATTCGTAAAATTAATCCCCAAAACGTGGAAAAAAAATTAATTATCATTCAAAAAGTTCTGGAGGTACAATGCTGGTTAACGAACTCATTGAATACTCCTTTTATCTAGCTATATGTAAAATATCTACTAAAAATAAGAAAAAATTACGGACTCCAGTGTAGATAACCGGTTTTTGTGAAACGACCATTTTCTCGCTTATGAGTATCTTAATCACAAAATCAAAAAAAAAAGGTCTCGAGATAATTCTTTTAGGTACAATATACTATAATTTCAAGCTTGTCCGTCCTCAAATGGGCTCTAGTTGCTGTCACACACACACACACACACACACACACACACACACACACACACACACACACACACACACACACACACACACACACACACACACACACACACACCACACACACACACACACACACACACACACACACATACGGCGCTTTGGCGCCAATCAGACGTTCTCTAGCAAGGTTTGCGTAGCTAGACGTGACGTCATTTTTATCTTGTTACTTCTTTGCCAGAATTTCTTCCCCGTACGCCAAAAACGTCATGTGCATACTCCGGAATGCGCACCGACCAGCCCCATTTCAAAGTCTACCGTATTTTCAATACGGTAGACAAAAAACGTCTCGAGATTATTCTTTTAGAGACAATATCATAAGTTTCAAGCTTGTCCGTCCTCAAAAGTGGGCTCTAGTCTCTGTCTCACACACACACACACACACACACACACACACATACACACACACACACACACACACACACACACACACACACACACACACACGCACACGCACACACACACACACACACACACACACACACACACACACACACACACACACACACGCGGCGCTTTGGTACCAAATAGACGTTCTCTAGCAAGGTTTGCTTATCTAGACGTGACGTCATTTTTATCTTGTTACTTCTTTGCCAGAATTTCTGCAGCCCTGCACGCCAAAAACGTCATGTGCATACTCCGGAATGTCTCCGACCAGCCCTATTTCAAAATCTACCATATTTTCAATACGGTAGACAAAAAGAAAGAAAGTCTGTTTCGATCGTGTTCTTCATGTTAAAATGAATATATTTTGAAAGACGTTCTAAGGATATATATATATATAATATACATATAAGGATATATATAAAAGTGTGCATTTTAGACATTTGAGACAGACTAGATTCGGATACCTTTTTTTTCATCGAGCTTGTGCATGTACATAACTGTATGCATTGAATTCATACTGTTTCTGATCCGGTTCTGATAAATGATATTACAAGGACCGCGACCAATCAAACGTGTCTTTTTGTATCATGATTCCATTTTTTTATAACTGCTGTAACAAGTTCCTGATTTGTCCATCACGAAAATGTTCTTTGAAAACAAAAATGTGTAGTATACATTTCACTTTTTTTTTTCTTCTTCTTTTTTGGCCTGGTCGTCGCCCACATTAGAGACAGCCAGTCTGTTTCCACTTTTATTCATATGTTAGAGTTGTCAACCAACATGTTAGGATTGTCTGCCAAAAGATACTTAAATGTGGCCATGATAAATCAAGTACTGTGCATCAGGCGCCAAGCTAATCTGGAAAACCCTTGAGCTATCACGATCGACGCAACTAACGCAATTGGCGACGGAAGTCAAAAAGTTCTTCTTGAATCCATCCGATCTTAACTGTTGTCTCCCGTGTCTAAATGTCGAAACCTCTAAACGTTTCATATTTCGCTTCTTTTCTCTATTCGCGATTGTCTCCCTTTTCTGATTCGTCTGCGTCAAAGAATAGGACTTCCTGATTCGCGATCGGCCCCGTTAAAACACAGAGCCCGGAAGCGACGTCACTGCTATGGAGGCTGTCACATGACGTCCAATGTATGACGGGGGAAATCTTTTGAAATCAAAAGTTACGGAAGTTCCTTATATGGTAGAAGCTTGTACTTCCTATACAAAATAAGCGATTCAATTATTGATGACAAATACAAAATGTAGGATCAATCTAACTTCTCCACGGAGAGAAATCGCAAGCATCATCCAATTACAAGGGACTATATGTCTCTTGTAATTTTGATCATGTTTACGAGCTGCGTGGGGGTGGGAGAGGGGGGGGGGGGGCTTGTGAGGATATATGCCCCACTGCATGCGCAAAAGGCCATCGGGCCGAAGTCGGCCCGATGGCCTTTTGATTGATGATTATTAGTTTCGGGGTTTAACGTTCACGGCACCGGAGTGATAATGAACGGATCTACCGGGCGGCTTATGGGGGGGGGGGGAGGGGGGGAGGGGGGGGACAGGGACAGCTATTGCCTATGACGTACGACCTGAACACTGATCAGTTTGGCCGCACTGCAACTGTGCCACTTTGATTTACCAGGACTTTTAACGGACATGCTATCTGAACAAGCCCGTCGTTTTGCCTGGACCCGATGGCCTTTTGCGCATTGGGGCCTTTATACGTACACGGATGGAGCTCTGGAGACCTAACCCCGCAAGACTTCAGGAATGCGACGTGATTTGCGATCGCTGGCGGTGAAGAACTTAATGAATCAAAAGAAGAGACATTGAAGCAAATGTGGATTATGTGTCCGACGTATATTTTTGTTTGAACCAGTTTTAGTTAGCTTCAACCTGATATAACTTCCACGATCTGAGGAGCAGAGGTCATTTGAGAAACTGGTGCTTCTTGCAAGAGACGGCCGCTGGGGCTCATGAGAATGGAAATTGAGTCCACAAACATAAAATGTCGAGGTTTTTCTTTTCTATTAAAAAAGGAGTTTGAAAGCTATGAGACGGCAATTTTGGACAAGTACATAATTATAATTTTGTTAAAGTGGTCGTTTCAAGGCCACAAGAGGTTAATAGCTCATAACATCTCCTTTATAAACGTTCATGATTCAGGCAGGAATCATCTCGACAAAAACCGCTACCGACATCCAATGGGTTAAGAGGTGATCATTCGGAATACACCTGTGTGTGAAATAAGTTTGACCAAAATAGTTCAAGGGTAGTGCCAGAATAGCTTGGCGTCTCTAGGCGCCAAGCTATTCACTACCCTTGAACTAAAGCCATTGGTCTGTAAGTACTATTATGTAGCTTGCATATGGCAGTGTTTAAATTTGAAGCTTTTAGCCTCAGTATGATAGGGGTTAAGGAACGAACATTCTATGCTTGTAGTCCAGTTTGCCTGTCCTCTGTGCTAGGAACAACTGTTTTGCTGAGCCGTCAGGAAGTTGGGCCCGGAAGAGTTATTGCCGGCTTTACATAAGCAGGGCCAAGAGGAGGTATGGCCCAAGTAAAAAAAAAAAATGATGAGGTAGGAATACCATTCTTAGATAAGGTATGGCAAGGCCATTCTTGATCCCCCCCCCTCCCATAAGCACGTACACACACACACACACACACACACACACACACACACACACACACACACACACACAAACACACACACACACACACACACGCGCGCGCGCGCGCGCGTGCACGCACATATGACCTCCACTGACCACAATAAACACACAATAGCCATTACACAAATGCTCGCTTTCGTTGATACAGTGTGTATGCATTTATTTGACCGGTAAACTTGAACGATTGTAAAGCAATAGTAAAATAGTACCAAAGATCCTACTATATAGGATCTTTGATAGTACACAATATCAAAATCAACAGGATATGCATGTGTGATCAAAATATTGCAAGGAAAATAATGGGCGGACCACAACGACAATTTCATGTTTTGGAACAAAACAAATATCTTTAAAATTTCTTTATTTCGTCAAAGAACATTACGTTGTCTGTTAACAATATATTATATATATATATATATATATATATATATATATATATATATATATATATATATATATATATATATATATATATATATATATATATATATATATATATATATATATATATATATATATATATATATATATACACACACACACAAAGAAATCTTATGGACGGAACGTCATTTAATATAACAGGCTAGTCTCAATTAACCCATTGGATGTGTCTAACGGTTGTTGTCGCGATGATTCATCGCGACGAAAACCGCTACCGACAGCCAAAGGGTTAAAATGTTTATTGCGAAGACTGCAGGACAGAATGAGCCGACAACAATAAGAAGAGCAATAACAGTTCAATATTTTGACATGAAAGATATAGACAACAAATGTAAATGTACCTATCATGGTACTACCAAATATATTATGTGCACAATCGTAACCCCCTTCACTTCCAGTGGACGCATTATATATATTTTTAAAAAAAAATCATCGTCAATTCAACGTCAAAGATCGAATGCCTTGAAAGAATGGACACGAAGAGGTTTCAACAAGAGGCATAGATCCTCATGAGCCCCCGCGAATGCGGGGGCTCTTGAGGATCTATGCCTCTTGTGGTTTGGGTAGTGTTCTATTTTTATCGGTAGTGAAGGGGTTAAAGCTAGAATATTCTATAACTACTCGGTAAAGTACAAAATGCAACCGGCGATGAATGTTTCATCAAACTGAAGATAATACATTGTATTATTGTGGACAGTATGCCTAATGCACTGCGAAGGCGTAAGGCAGCAAGTCTGTGTTCGTGAAAAGCGAGATTTGTAAGGCATTACAATGAAAATCTCGCTTTTCACAAAATGGACTTACAGTCATTTGCCTTCGAGAGGCAGAGTAAACAAATACAACAACGGAAACAGTGTCACGTCGGGGGAGAATAATTATACTGACGATCACAAGAAACGCAGAATCACTGGAATAACCAGAAAACACTCCAGTGTTTCCGGCGATTCCAAAAAACGTCGCATTTCTTTTGCTCGTCAGTATGTATCCACAGCGACCAAAACATACGTGTGCTAGTCTGTGATATTGGACCTAACGGCTCTAGTTCGCAAGGTCCAGTATAACAGACTGGCACACAGATTAACTGGAATGAAAATCTATACGTTTAGAAATAACAGTAACAAGCAGAGTATCCTAACACTGGTACAAAAAATATATCTGTTCGTGCTAAGGTTTTGACAACAGTTATTTTCTTTCACTGTAGCACCTGGCCAAAACAGGCGGCTGCCGTCAAAATTAACTCGCATCAGTTCAGTTCGATTATTTCCGATATTTTTAACAGTTTTCAGTATCCCAGCCTTACCTCCGCAATCGGTGTAAATTCTCATTTCTGATCGGTATCGCCTGCGCCGGGCTAATATTTCAATCTCCTGTATTTGCCTTCAAAAATCGAATGAAGGGTTTTCGCGAACACTGTATGTATACACGTATAACACTTCACGCATACACTGCGACAAGAAATGTACTGGTTTGTGGTTTCGGAGTTTACGGCTCTAGGTGTAATTTCCGAGATCACAGACAGGTCGAATACATGATGGCGACTGTATCACTGATATAATTGACGGAAGCCTCAATGGGAAGACATTATATCGAAAGAATTTCACGGTTCACTCCTTCAATGCCGTGGAAAAACTGAACGTCAACCAACCACAAGAGGTATAGATCCACATGAGCCCCCGAAGTTGCGGGGGCTCATGAGGATCTATGCCTCTTGCTGGAGCCACTTTGTATCTAACTTCCTTGGACGGCGGGGGATATTTGACGAGTTTACAATGATTTCAAAATCGCAGTCTGCTTCCAGTGCCAGTGAAGGGGTTAATATTTGTGTATGCAGTCTTCCTAAATATTGTGCATTCTTGAAAGCACTATGCAAATCTACGCTGGCGAAATTTGCGCATACATATATGTCACGTAACGGATGTGACATGTTGTTTTATTTTTTCGCAAAGTCGTTTTTTTGTTAATAAATGTAGATCGCCGACTTCTGTAAATAGCCTTAGGTTAGGGAAGTTAATAAATGTAGTATGAGCGTAATCGTAAAGCCCGTGCAGCGAGCTTAACAGTGAGCGATTACAGCGGTTGCACGCTTTCGCCAAGTAGCTTTAACCGAACAGTGTTCAGAAGTAAAGTTAACCTGCGAGGTAGCAGTAGGATATTACAGTCAGTCAGCGGAGTTAGCCAGCGAAGTGAGAGTCTGGGTCAGGGTGCGGCCTCGTTTGGAGCCCTTGACAAGCTGTGTGAGGGTTGTTTTACCCTCCCTGCAAGACCACGGCCAGTGTTCCTGGGTGTGGGTGTCCGAGAGACTTGTGACCACGGCTGCTACTCAGCAGAAGACCCCTCCGGTTCGTCTTCGTCTTGTTTGTCTCGTCCTGCCGGAGGACTCACCAGTGACAGGTAAATTCATGCCATTTTCCTCAGTTAGCTGCTGTGCTCTCGGGTGTATGAATGTGTACATAGGTGCGGAAGGGTATGTTCGTCTAGTTTTTTAGTGATGTTTTAATCGAGTCTTTAACCATGTTTTTTAGGTTGGGTTGTAATGGGGTGGGTGTCGGATTTAGTTGTTTATGTTCGGCTGTCGCCGAGTGAGTATATTTAAAGGGCCATGTTGTAAAATGAATTAAAGTGGGTATCCTTTCAAATATATATTTGTATTAGGTCCTAGATGTAATGTAATAAGATTGTCACGTGGGGTGGTTGCTGGTGATTATTTGATATTTTTGTATGTACATGTGGATATTTTGATAATGTTGGTTTTAGCAGTGGCAATGTTATTATACAAAAGTGGTTGTGCTAGCTTAATGTTAGTGTAATGGAATAGTGCAGACCTGGTGAATGTTGAATGTACATAGGAAGCTTTCATATCCATGATTGTATATTTAATATGGCCAAGGCGGGTATTAGGGTGAGACGAGACACAACTCACGTGGTTTGTGAGTAAGGTGCGTGTCAAATAGGCCAGAATTAACTGTGTTGGCACTTTGACTGACAATGCGCCCTTTTCCAGTGCACTGGCTTCGAAGATTTCGTCGCTCTAAGAACTCTTCATTCTTCCATGACCAACGGTGACGCATCATCGGGAGCTGGAACGCCTTCGCTAGCCAGTCCTGTTGGACAAGTACTTTGACGTTGGGCTACAGCGGGCGGATTCTACGTTCTGCGCGTCGGTCACAGGCGTGCGTGGGCAAGCGCGGCTACGGTGCTCTGCGGTGTAGGGTAGTACTCTTACTGACGTTGCGAGCCACCCTGTCTAGTGTGGGACAGAGGACACTGTACAGAGACAGAGTACCCGCCTTGTATAGCCATTGCCGATTTTCACCTGTTAGTCATTTTCACCTGTTAGTCAGTTTCACCCGTTAGTCATTTTCGTCTGTTAGTCATTTTCACCTGTTAGTCATTTTCGTCTGTTAGTCATTTTCACCTGTTAGTCATTTTCGTCTGTTAGTCATTTTTTATCTGTTAATCTTTTTCATGTGTTAATACGTTATATGAGTGCATGCGTGGGTGTGTGTGAGGGTGTGGGGCGTTAGTGGGTTGGGGTGGGGGTTAGAGTGAGAGTCAGTGGGTAATAAAAGATTTGTTGTTGTTTATCACTGGCGTTGTGTGATTTATTTAGAGTGGGTGGGTTGCTCGAGCGATTAGCGCTTACATTGTCCACGGCGCCCTGACTCCGTCAGGCGTGTCGTGACAATATAATAATAACAACAACAACAACAATTTATTTAGCGCCTAACCTCCTGACGGAGCTCTAGGCACATAGAATATTAAAACAAACATATAGTGTAAATGCATTCTCCTTCTAAAATTGTATAATCATACAGTGAAACGTGCTGATAGTGAACAAGTGGAGAAAACAAGAGCAAATGCGAATATTGTGAGAGAGAGAAAAAAAATGCATACATACAAATATATTTGTTTTACACTCAAAAGAGTGTGTCCGTTTGTGAGTATGGCCCTTACGGCTACAAATAAAATTGTCAGATTAAAAAAAAAAATCAAAGATCTTACTAGCAAGCAACATGTGAGTCAGAATGTTTTGCATAAATAGACTGCGGTTTCTACCCAATGCGCACAAAGGCCATTGGACCAACGTCGGCCGCCGTTGGCCCGCGCACGGTCGTGCGCGGGCCAACGGCGTCCGACGTCGGTCCGATGGCCTTTTGCGCACTGGGTTGTTGCCTCACGTATTATTATTGCTGTTGCCTGTTATTATTTTATTATTTGAAAATAATAATAATAATAATGTAGATGACTTATTGTGATTTCTGCTTTATATAAAAAAAAACATACAAATCTTCATTGCTTTTGTTTAACTCATTCAGCCCGGCGTGCGTATTTCTCAAATTTTGAAGCGCCATCTAACAACTATGCACCTGTTGCAGGAGATGGATCGACCATGATAATTCTAGGGCTGTGCCAGATTAGCTTGGCGCCGACAGGCGCCAATCTAATCTGGCACTACCCTTGAATTATCATGGTCGACCCATCTCCTGCTGTAGTGCGTCAGGGCTGAATGGGTTCCGCCGAGAGGTGTCGTCAGTAGCAGTCAAGTGGATCAACCTGCGATTCAACGGCCACCAGACCCATACCCCTCCCCCCTCCACACACCCCCAACCCCTAACCCGCTCCCCTCTCCCCTCCCTCCCTAGAACAAATAATGACGAGTCTCCAATAGGAAAATAATATTATGTAGCGGTACATTTAACAATAATTCGGTTTTAAGCTGTGGGTGAACCATCACTGACAAACTGAAACAAAGGACGGAGATATCAGTATTGACACTGACTGGAAAGCAAGAAAGAAAATAATATATGAAACATTTTGCGGGGGCTTTGACATTTTGACACAGTTTCGTTACAAAAAACAACAACATTGAAATATTATTTACTGTATAGTATATGGTGCCTCGCACATTCAAAAGGAAATGAATAACCAAAAGAAAGAGAGAAGAAAAAAAAAATGAAAAAAAAAAAAAAACAAGAAGAATTTTATTTTCTCCATTGATCCTGGTCATCTTATTATGTACGTGCTGGCGTGTGATTCTTTTACCTTACGACATGAAGCTGCAAGGTCCAAAATCAGAGACCAGCACTCATAGGGTGCTTTAGGGTGACTCAGTTCAGCCCTGCATGACGCCACATTGCAATACGATGTTGATCGACCTTGATTGTTCAAGGGTGGGGGCAAGCATAGCTGGGCGCCTTCAGGCGCCAAGCTATGCTTGCCGCACCCTTGAACTGTCATGGTCGATATGCGTCCTGAACATCAACTGATGTTTTTTTTTTCTCCAGAAGATAACTCACAACTCGGGAAAGCCCACTTTACGTTTTAACCCCTTCCATACGACTGAACGCAGATCGTGTCTGAAATCTTTGTTTATTCAACGCCCGAGAGTGCAAGTCGCTCTACGGCCAGGAATACAGAGTGGCGTCAGAAACAGGCATCGATCCTCACGAGCCATCCCGCCTTCGCGGGGGCTCATGAGGATCTATGCCTCTTGCAGTTGGCGAGGTTGATCGCTGTGTCATCCCAGCAGTGGAAGGGTTAATCAAAATCATCTAGAATACTTCAGCCTCCAGCCCAACGAACGCGACCTCCTCCTCTTTGGTTTTTGACAGGATATCCCTGCCCTCCTCGCTGACCTCGGCGTCGTTCAGAACGATTGTGGTGATCGAGCGGTTCTGCGGCAGAGCAGCAGCCAACAGCTGACAAGCCTCCGTGGGCAAGTGACAGGAAGTGAGGTCAAGCTGCTTCAGGGACGTGGTCAACCGGATGTACTCGCTGAGGGCCGTGGCGCTTGCGCGGCTGAATTTGGTCCCGGCGAGGCAGAGGTCCCGGATGGAGGTGCAGAGTCTGAGGTCTTGGAACAGAGCCGCCAGGTCCGAGCTCTCTAGCTCTGTGTCCGTCAGGTTGAGGGAGGAACAGTGTTGGGACGTCTCCAGCTGAGAAAGAAAGAAAAAAGCAATATAAATTAGCAACTTACTTACACGAAATAATAATACAAGTCAGCCTAAGTAGACTTTTACTGCGGTCACCGGCAACCATGAAGTCAGGCCGCGTGAATCTTGATCGCCTTACGGCGGTGCTGAATTTACACAGACTTGTGAAGAATAGTCACTTTCGGGCCGACGACAGCCTTAGCTGGCCCGCGCACGGATGTGCGCGGGCCAGCTAAGGCTTATGTCAGCCCGCGGAACTTTTGCTCACCAGGCATCCACTTGGGAGCCGGAGACCTTTGCGCATAAAATCATATAACGCAGTATACTGGAGTTCGTAATACGGATGACGGCCTGCAAATTTAATAATAATAATAATAATAATAATAACAATAATAAAGAAAGGAAGAAGAAAAAAGAAAGAAAGAATATATGATAATAATAATAATAATAATAATAATAATAATAATAATAATAATAATAATAAATATAATAGTTTATATAATAGTTTATAAATTATAACGGTACATGTATATACAGTCACCTTTGATCCCAGATGGGCTGCCGAGATGGCGTTAATGGCTGAGCCGGAGAAGTCGAGGCACTGTATGGTGTTGGGGATGTAGAGCACGAGCTGCGAAACCACGTTTGCGCTCTGGCACTCCCGGAAGCAAAAGCTCTTCGTGTTGACTAGAAGCGCGCACACCTCCTGGAGTCCCGCCCACGTGACTGCGTTCACCTGGAATTCGAAAGGAACTGATGTAGTCACTCCCTGCCCCTTCTGTGCAAATGTATTTGCTTTTTGTTCTTAATGAGGTATTTGTTTATTTATTTATTTACTTATTTATTTATTATTTGAAAGTAATTCAACTTATTTCATTTTTATTATATTATTTTTTTAAAATGTTTATAGCCTAGACCGGAATAGCTTCAGTAGTCATATTGCGTCTTGATCGTCTATTTGGTGATAGTGCGCAATTCAATAACGACAAGAACAGCAGCAATAATAATAATAATAATAGTAACAATAATAATAATAATAATAATAATAATAATAATAATAATAATAATAATAATAATAATAATAATAATAATAATTATTATTATTATTATTATTATTATTATTATTATTTACCTGTTTCACCGGCCTCTTGCTGAGGTCGTCCAGAACGACGTATTGCAATTGGGGCGCGTTCAGCAGGCACGTCCTGAGGAAGTTCACCATGAGAGGAAGGCTCTGCCAGCGTATGAAGAGGGTTTGAAGGTGAGGGTTGCCGCTCAGAGCCTCAGCCACTGAATGCAGCCCGTTGGTCTGGAAGCTGTGGTAAGGGTGCAGGTCGATCTCGAAGTGCGAAATGTGAGAGTTCGGGTCCTTGATGGCTCGCGCCAGTCCGTAGAAACACTGAACAGGGATCAACCCCTCGCTTTGGACAACTATTGCCTTGGGCAGAGACTTGACCAGCTCTCCGGTCAGTTCTGGCCGCGTGGTGCACTCCCCCAGAGCCTGCAGCGTGTGAGCGAAGTTCATGATGGAACTCCCTACCCCGTTCGTTTCTTCCGCCTCCCCCTCCGGACCAACACCGTTGACAAGACCTGCATCTTTAACCCCGTTAACCTCCTTGTGCATGCGGTTACCGGTGCTGTTAACAGCACCGGTGGCAGCATGCGCAAGGGGATTAAGATCAAAGGTGATCTTGCGAGAGTGTTTGATGACCTGAATGGACAGATCCTGCAGTACGGAAGTCAGCGCGGCGGAATCCTGCTCGTGTCTGACCAAGCCACACAGGAAGGCCGTGGTTTGGGCGAAGCGGGGATGGCGCAGGATCTTCTGCTCATGAAGGCTGCGGTTCAGGTCCTCCAGGCTCATGTCGGCCATGTGTCGTGCCGCGAGGAAGTCGCGCGCCATGCTACACGTGAAGGACCAGTTATTGCACGCGCTGATCCTATACAGCGCGCCCAGTTTGGACAACAGGCTGACGTCTGAAAGAGTGGCCTGTGCCGCTGCTTTCCCTCCCACTCCTCCCCCTTCCGCCCTCTCTGCTTGTCCATTTACTTCCCTGACTCCCCCGCCCCCACTCCCCCCTCCTATACTGCCCTCAGCATCCTTCGAAGCCTCTATAGCCGCGCGCAAGTGTGACGTCACCCTTTCCAAGTCACTTTCCGATATCAGCTTCCACTGGTTTAGCAGCATCTTGTACGCTAATGTCTGCAGGTTTCTGATGGCGGAAATGACGTTGTGGGGGAACTGTGATCCGGGCACTTCAATGTCCATCCTGCGGCAGAAGCTGGTGGCCATGGCGACGAGGAACTGCTCGAAGAGCGAGGTAAGGGAGGTGACTGAAGCCAGGCCCGCCTCCCCAGTGGCCAGGTACACCCCGAACACGGCAAGGCACACGTACGGGTTGCCTGTCGGACAAATAAATACATACATATCATATGATATGCGCTGGTCAATATAAGTTCAAACCTTATGGCTTTGAGGTATAAGTTCAAATCACAGTACAGCACACGCAGATGACATAATACACGAGTAAATGACGCACAAAAAGTAACTTAATCTGTATCATTTGTATCATGACTCTCATGTTTTTATGTGTGATAGTCAGCTACATTAGAGCGTCCGGCTTACAGTCGGTAAGTAAATCCCAACAAAGCAAGAAACACGCTTAGAAAGAACAATTACAATTTCTTTGTTGGGATTTCAGACGCTTGGCAGCCACTTTTGGGTTGAATTTCCGGCCGTACCATAGCTTAAGATGACATATCAGTGCACATATTTGACAAACGTTGATAATGGACGCACATATGCAAATAAGTAACTGTGTACGTGTGCAGATCTGTGATTTTGGACCTTACGGCGGAACGTGTGTGACTATCTCACACACATACATGAGTAGCAGAACTGTAACATTGAACCATGTCATACCTAAGTGCACCCGGAACTCAAACTCAGGAGTGCTGATGACCTCATGAAATTCGTCATACTCTTCTGACGTCATCTGAGCGATGACGGCATAGGACTTGAGGCATCGCCCAACATTGAGACTGCTGAGCCCCATGACATACAGGCGATGGTCTGGTTTCATCCATTTCCCTGCGCGCGCCTCAGGACGTGACGTCAGTAGAACGGTGGCGTGACGTAATGTGTTCCCAACAACGATCTGTGAAAGGGAGGAGAATATTAAAAGTTATTGGTAGCAGGGGCTTGCTGCACGGACCCTTGTAGGTCTTCGGGAGGTCAAACGCACCTTTGACCTCCCGAAGGCCTACAAGGGTCCGTACAGCAAACCCCTGCTACTAATAACGTATTTGTTTTCATTCCTCCAATGTTTTCGTAAAGAAATCAAGAAGAAATCTTCCGACCTGGATCACGCCAGACATGACTGACGACAAAGGAATATACATTTATACATAACAGACTTATGACGTAATTTAAAATCTTTCATGACGTTGCCGTCTCCAGTAGTGTGCCTGTTGTTTCAAACAACATTAAGTAACTTTGTACTTTAGAACGTTTGGTGATCTTTTATAGAGCAAAACTTGCATCCTAGACGCGTCAGAAAGAGGGCTACAAAAAGTCGGCCATTATTTTTTAAGGGTTTTTGTATCCCGGTCATATGTACGGTTTGCGCTGAAGTGATTAGTCGTGTGACGTAGGAATAAAAATAAGACATGTTAGCACACCCACGCTTGTGAAAGGAAATGTAGGTAGCTACAGACATCGACAGGTTTATCGGAATGCAATAAATAAAATTAAACAATATATATACAACGATACAATATACAATTAAACGGACAAGCCACACTGTCTTAATCTTAATTGGCCTCAAGCGCCAAGCTATTCTGACATCACCTTTGAACTGTCAGTCAAATTTATTTCAGGAAATGGGTGAATCAGGATGAAAAGGGTTAATGGCGTATATTCTGATTTGATACACCATGAGTGCACGGAAGCCTAACGAAACGTATTTTAAATGTGACTATTCCATTGTAGATCACTGTGTTGTCATTCTCTGCCTGCGGGCGTCATCACCTGCTTGAGTTCGTCGTTGCTGTGGTCCTCGTCAAAACCTTCAACGATGATGATCGTGTCCCGTGCGTTTGTCTCCAGCAGTCGCCATAACTCATCACTGCCCAGTTTGAAGTTCTCAGGCAACACCTTCAGGTAAAGATCAACATTCGGAGTATATCGCCCTTCATGCAAATCATGTACTGTATCTGCCCTGTGAAGGCAAAATACATATAAATCAATTTGTGAAAAACGAGAATTTTGATTGGATATAACAAAAGTCGGCTACAGCAAAACTTTGTCAAAGGTCACAACAGCAGTTTTTTCAACCTAAGTTACTTCGCTCATAACAAGCATCGGATATAACCCTAATAAAAATTGGGTGCCCTGGCGATTTGGTATACCCGCAGTTTACTGTGTACAATGAAAATCTTGCGTTTTAAATACACGGAATTTTGTCTTTCGCCTCCACACTGAAGCCTCCAAAGCGTAGATTTAACTCATTCAGCCCGACGGCCGTATTTCCCCAATTTTGGAGGCGTCATCTAATGACTATGCACCAGTTGCAGGAGATGGATCGACCATGATAATTCAAGGGCAGTGCCAGATTAGCTTGGCGCCGTCAGGGGCCAAGCTAATCTGGCACTACCTTGAATTATCATGGCTGACCCATTTCCTGCGGTAGTGCGTCAGGGCTGAATGGTTTATATATAATATTGACTTCGTATGGATTTTAAAGACGGTACACTATTATTATGTCTGAAAGAAACACCGTTTGAACAGGTTTTCCAAAGTATTGTTCCAAGACTTAGAATTGCCCTTTATTAATTTAGTTGGATTGCACGAGGATCTTATATTTCATTATTGAAACAGTCTTGAATATGAACGTACTCTTGTGTAAAGTCAAGTTTTGATAAGTAGACCTGTAACTATAACTTGAATTGGACTGCGTACTCTCGTGATTACAGTCGAGGGAGATTGATCAAGCGCCATAGCTTAAGGGCAGTGCCTGATCAGCGAGAAGTCTTTCAAGGGACAGACGCAGAAGGTGCGTCATACATTATTTCTCAAGGTAGTGCCAGATTAGCATGGCGCCTTGGAAGGCGCCAAGCAAATCTGGCAATACCCTTGAGAAATAATGGTTGATCCAACATCTGTTGTGTCGAGACTGATTCACTCATACCTGTGAATATATTGCCTTTGCAAGCGGTCCTTGCACAGTTCTTGCATCAATGTAAATCAGGAAGTTGTAGAGATTGGCGAAGTACGTCTTCTGGCCGGCCCATAAATAGGTCAACATGGCGGCCAGGTACGTCTTTCCGCTTCCGCTTTCGCCCTCCACCAATACGCGCTTGCCTCGGCCTGATGTCAACGCCGGCGGAAACACGTGGGTCAATGGCAGCTTTTTCCTGAAAAAAAAAAAAGCAAATTGTTTGTAATCTATTTTCTCTGTTCACCAGGACGTGGGTTAGCTGGAGATTTTTTTGGTGTGGAAAAGAAATTTGCTGAGTCATCTATAATCTGCAGGGGCTCATGAGGATTTATGCCTCTTGCAATCGTGTTTGTTTTGGGGTTTATTTTCGGTTTTTTTTTTTCGTTTTTTTCCGCTGTGTTCCAGCAGTGACAGAGTTAAAACATGTCAAGAACTGACCCGTCTTCTGTGATGATATCCAGGGGAACGTACACGTCGCGAATGCTGGCCTGGGTTTCGGACCAGGGAAGGGGAGTCACTCTTGAAAATAGCGACCGGTAGTGGATTGAAAGCCCTTCTTGACACACCGTCGACACATCTGTAAAATAAATAAATAAGCGAGAGAACAAATAACAAATAAACAAATAAATAAATAATAAATAATAAATAAATAAATAAATAAATAAATAAATAAATAAATAAATAAATAAGCGATAGAATGAATAAATAAATAAATAAATATGTGATAACATAACTAACTAAAAAAAAATAAATGATTAAATAAATAAGCGATACAATTATTAAATAAATATGTTCTATCAACACAAAATAATCGCCATATGAAAATAATAGAACAATAAAAATTTAATTGATGAATAAAAAAAATACAAAAACCTCTGTGATACATTTATAATAATAATGTAAGAGGAACGATGTTAAACTTTTTTTCATTTGACCCGAGTTGATTTCCTGAACCTACTGCTTGTTGTGGGGGGGAAAAAGCTCTGGTGCAAAGTCAGTCATCGCATCAGTCACGAAAAGACCTTTCTTATACACCTCCTTCGCTGCCTTTGAGCGGAAAAGCTGTATCACACACGTGTGATACAGCCGTGTTGCGTGAACGGCCAAGTGTGCACACCATTGTCCTGTAGAAAGTCTGGTCAACAAAAAGTTATGGGCACACGCCGATATTGAAACTTGACCTACTTTCAGCTCATGCGCAATGACACCATTATTTTCACAGTGACGACTGGCACTCTGGCGCCATGTACTGCGCTATTAGGAACATTTGTCTGGCATCCAAAATATTGACGTCACATTACAAAGTAAATTACGTCAAGACCTTGGCCAAGACACAATGGCGGCTGTGTTGTGACTAGGTGTGTGCCGAAGACCAGCTGACATCTGATTTATGCGGCCAAGAAAACGGTGAATAAGAAATATAATATGATAAGTTACATCGGTGTTTAGGTGATACTGAGAATCTCACTCTCGTGGTCTTAAAACCTAATCCTACTCGCTTTCGCTCAATTGAGATTCTCAGTATCACCTAAACACCGATGCAAGATTTTATATGTCTGTACTGTCAAAAGGATCTGGCTGCGATTTCTCTGCCACCGGAAAAGTAATACCCACAGCGGAAGCCACACCCCGGGACGGTTTCTCACTTTGCTAAGTCGCTCATCTAGCCCATTCCATCTGCAAGAGGCATAGATTCTCATGAGCCCCTGCCGTGCAGGGCTCATGAGAATCTATGCCTCTTGCTGGCAGCGACAGACCGTCCTCAGACAGAGGAAATCAAATCATCTGGGTTTAATCTTAACTCGTTGGAGACGTGCCGCCTCCGGATACGTGGCATAAGCCGCGTATCAGGAGTCGGTACGTCTCCAATGAGCTAATGCGTTGAACTGTAGCATCGTCAATGCTGTTGCAAAATTTACTGCAACCAAAGACGGTATGTAATTGAACGTAATCAAGTTGGCTGCGAGTCCGATCATTATGATCCATCTCCCTGCACAACACGGATATAAATAACTCGAGCAAAAAAGCTATGCCTCTTGGAGATGTTTGGAGTGCTGTCTATGCTTATGATCCAAGCTAATTATCCGCCGTGAGTTGACTTTGCTCTCGTTCGTTGTTGGGAGTCGTTTGTTGCAGACGAAACCTCACTAATGGTAGAAAGAGCTGGCGCGCAACGAGCAGGTCCTGTAACGTCTCCTGTGCAGCAACACTCACACCCAGCAAACGAAATGACGTCGGCGTGAGGACTTTTGGCTGACTTGGAGCTAGCGTCGTCAGTATGGCCACTCAGGACAACTACACTGATGAACAAAAGGCCCCTGGCCGACGTCAGCCTGCGCTGTCAAGGGCACGGCTGTTTGGCTTCGCCCAACCCAGTTTATTGTCACTTCACGTGATCTCCAACCCACCGGGGCATGGGAAAAAAGAAACATAATAATACAAAGAAACAAACCACTTTGGTATCAGTTTCAGCCAACTTAATCAAATTTCCAATACAAAACGATTTCCAAATACCGTCAGTAGCTCGCTTGAGCTGCCCTAGCACCACGTGAATGTTCTGTGTTACGTACAGTGGTGAGTGAATGCGTGTGATTCACGTGAGCGTGCTTGTGGTTCAGTTCGCGGCTACATTCTGCGCATTGAGTTATATTATAAATATGAGAAATGCGCCATATAAATACCATGTAATAATAAATAATACGTCTGCTGTGAAATAAGGACAGGCCAAGTTCAAAGGTGATGCCAGAATAGCTTGTCGCCTACAGGTGCCAAGCTATTCTGGCACCACCTTTGAACTAAGCTGACATAGGAATACGCAGGATAATTATGAAGTTAGATTTCGAGACATGCGGTTGCGTATCACGCGGCAGGCCACGAACGCTGACTTACTTTCAGTGCCACACGTGGCGCGTCGCAAAAGAGTTAATAGCTAGTTCAGAGCTTCCCGTACTTGGCGTATATTTGTCGTGATCTGTCGGTCTGGCGCCGTAAGAAGGGGATCAAGAGATGTAATTAGTGCCTCTTGTTCAGCGTTGAGTGATTTTCCCTAGGTACGTACACTGCTGCTGAGGGTGTGCTTTCTAACACCTTTGCTCTCTAACCCTTTGGCTGTCGGAAGCGCTTTTGTCGCGATGATTCCCTTGAAAAAAACCCCCCCCCCACACACACACACACACACTCCCCTACTACCCCCCCCCCTGCTCCCCCCCCACACACACACAAACGAACGCCCCCCATTAATACCACCCACTTGCATGACAAAGACAATGGCGTACCCCCCTCCCCCACCCCCCCATATCGAAATATCGTGTCTCCCTCTTGTACCACAATAATAACAAACCCATTAAACAAAAGGTCCTCGGGCTGACGCCGGGCGCAATGGCCCCGCGTGTGTGTTTGACATTTATTTAAATGTCAAAACCGAAAACAAAAAACCAAAGAAACTTGTAATGACCGCTCTACTAACCTGCTAACCGACTTAACCCTCTTAACCCCACGGCTGCATTTCCAAACTTTTGGAGGCGTTGTCTAACGACTATGTACCAGTTGTAGGAGATGGATTGATCATGATAATTCAAGGGAAGTGCCAGATGAGCTTGGCGCCTGAAGGCGCCAAGCTCATCTGGCACTACCCTTGAATTATCACGATCAATCCATCTCCTGCTGCAGGGTCCCGGGTCTAAATGGGTTAAAACAGTGACGTGACTGACAAGCATCTTCGTGGTACTTACTTTAAGGTCACAGCGTTGTGTAAGTCCTGCCATGTTTAGCAAAATAATTCAGTCGGTGCGTCACGGTACTTCCTTATGTCTAAATGTTAGTCAACAACAAACGAAGCTGTAGGCCTACTTTATACAGCGACCATTTATAACCTATATGAACCCGATTAGGGTGATTTTAAATTTTAATAATTTTCAAGTCAAGCCACGGACATTTCTTTTTCGTCTTCTTTTTCTTTTGTTCATTTTGTTTAAGGCGCCGAGCTAATCTGAAAATATTCTTGAAATATCATAGTAGCTTTTAAAGACATTCGGACATACACACTTTTTTTTTCTTTTCAGTTTCGTGAGTGGTATATGACCGTATCTTTTGTTTTGATATTTATTTTGTCTACACCACTAATGCATTTGTTGGTTCTTAAGATGTTAATCGCAACAACCGACGTGAACTTGTGTAGCTGAACATTCGTGACTTGTATTTGTAAAATCCCTCCCTAGGTGGTGATGATTAAAAAAAAAAAATAGCCTGTTATCAGTTACAACAAACACTATTAATCTTTGTCATTCTGATACACTACAGCTTGAAATAAAGTTGAGTATGATAGTTCAAGAGTGGAGCCAGAATATTCTGGCACCACCCTTGCACTAAAATGGTGTGACCTATTTCTAATCGGTAATCTAGCTGTCATAGAACAATAAGAAATTTCTTTAAAAAAATCATTCTCAGGATATAATGGGTTAAATCCCCTTGTGCATGCAGTACCGGCCGGCACTCTACAAAGTACCATTGACCGCATGCACAAGAGAGTTAACCCATTAACTGCCAGTGGCCGCAGACTGTGTTTTGGACTTCATTGTAAATTCAATGTCAAAGGTCACCAACCGTCAAAGGAACACGGATACGAAGAGGTTTCAGCAAGTGGCATAGATCCTCATGAGCCCCCTCAAGTGCGCGGCTCATGAGGATCTATACCTCTTGCAGCTGGGTCGGCGATGACCGGTGATGTTCATTAATTTTTTTAAAGAAAGTGAACGGGTTAAACTTAACATGTTTGTGGTTTCTGAAGAGCCTTTTCTAATCTACAATTGCAGTGTCACTGTTGACAGGAACAGTGCGTTAAGTGTTGAAGAGGCGGAGGTACCGTGAGGACAAAAGACATCGCGGGGGGACAAAGACCTTGTGTGCAACAGGGAAGATTAACAGTATTTTATTACAGTCCATTATAGTCTGTCAGTGTGTGGGAGTACACATCAAAGATTATAGCCTGGGGGTTTTCAAGATGTAGGGATCATCTCTAGCTTTGGTCACTGATACAGAGAACCCAGGCCTCCTCCCCCCCCACTTCCCCCCCCCCCTTACATCCCCCTCCCCACCCCAACTCCCCTACCCCATCCCCCACACTCCCCCCTTCCCCACTTAGATAAGGGGCGATCCGTGGCGCCATTGTAAAGGCGCCTGCCACCAATGCTAAAGGTGCGAGGTTCGATACCGGTTCCGGCGTCGGACTTTTCTCGTCTAGTAAGTGTCACCGTTAATTCGGGCGGACTGTCGGGGGTTCTTTCTACGGATACTCCGGCTCTTCCTCACCCTCCACTTTGGTACCGGTTTCAGGCCACTTCACTAAATTTCAAATACAAGCGATCAAAATTTCCGAAACCTCAGTAGCTGAGCTGACCCTTCGCACCACGTGAATGTTCTGTGTCTGTCTTGTACTGTGTTTGTCGTCAGAGTGAATGCGTATGTGTCACGTGAGCGTGCGTGTTGGGTTCAGTTCGCAGCGCTTTGAGCCGATTCGCAGAATTGGGTAAAGAGCCTGTATAATAACCGGTATTATTATTATTATTATTATTATTATTAATATAGATAACTAATGTCCCAACAAACGTACTTGTTATAGAAGTGTGACGCCCCATCCGCCACCACCACCACCACCACCCATCTTCCCTCCCCCAACCCCCGTCGTTTTATTTCAGTGGCCTGACATGGAAGCGATTGTGCTTCGTCGATTTTTGATGATGAACGAAATTTTGGTCAGTTACTTAACAAAAACGTTAAACGTTAAACGTCAAGCGTTTAGGGCTTAACGTCTTTTGTTGGCCACCACCAAGGTGATCTCACAGACGGGGCACCGAAATAGGGTCTGAATAAATTTTGACCCCAGCTGGATTCGAACCCGGGACCTTTCAGTCGAGAGTCGAACGCTCTACCACCGAGCCACCCTGCTTCTCCAGTTACTTAATGGCTTCCCTACACGGAGAAACGAAATGCACAAGAAACGAAACATTTTCATTGCATTGAAATGCCTTTTTCGCACACGCAGAAACGCGGTGAAAATTCATTTCGCCTGGTACAGGGGAAGTAACTGTTCACTGACACATGCTCTGGTTTGTATCGGTGGATATCGGGTCATATTTCTGACTACTGACGCTTAAAAACTAAACATATAAGACATGTGTGCCTTCACTTACACAATTAAAGTGAATTGCCGACCATATCGAATAAACGTAAGCGCTTTTGAATGCGTAAACAAGGCTGGTTCAAGTGAATCGAGGACTATGATGCCGCCGTCTCGAAGCGATAGCCGCCATCTTGTAGGCGGCTTCGAAGAGCAGCCGATGAAAGTGGGGTTCAGAAAACTGACCTAAAATCATATTTTGGTGGTACTTTAGTGATGATACTTCATAGATTCCATTTCGAAAATGATTTCTCCGCTTAAATCGTACAGAATCGTGCGTCACATCACGCAATTTTAGCCATAATAGACCTGACTCCACGGCATCGCTTTACCGTTGCAGTCCTCAGTGTTTGGGCTTGAATGACGTCAGATTGGGGTGTGACCGAGCGGACGGCGCTGATTGGGTGACGGGTAAAATGTTTCGGCGAAATGTTTCGCAAAATAGAGACAAGTTCTCTTTCGTGAAATGTGTCGTTTCGCATTTCGTGAAACGGTGAAATGTTGGAGAAATGTCTGAAATGCGGACATTTCGACGAAATGTTTCGTTTCGTTTGAGTCTCCGTCTGAGGAAGCCTTCAAAGAAAATACATGTCGGTTGAGCACTGACGGCTGTGGGTTTTTAATAACGAATTTACGGATCGCTAAAAGCCATCACTGTCGAGAAACACCATCCAGCTGCAAGATGCATAGATCCTCATAAGCCCCCGCAACTGCGGGGGCTCATGAGGATCTATTCCTCTTGCTGAAACCACTTTGTACCCTTGTTCATCTGACGGCTGTGGACCTTTGACCTTGAATTTACAATGATTTCCACATCGTAGAGTGGCATTGAAAGGGTTTATTTTTCCGCTTCTCGTGTACAGAGCGCAGCAATTTACCACTTATTTCGTTTGGCTTCGTAACTGGTGGTCAGCTGTGTAAACGCAACACGATCCGTTAATTATTTTCATCTTCAACTTATTTGTTTAACTCATTCTACCCCAACACCGAAATCCCCAAATGTTGCCGTTGTCCTCTGAAGACTGCATTGCAGTGCATGACACAGATCGACCATGATAGTTCAAGGGTGATGCCAGAATAGCTTGGCGCCCATAGGCGCCAAGCTATTCTGGCATCACACTTGAACTATCATGGTCGATCCTTATCTGGCTGTAGTTTGTCTGGGGTAGAATGAGTTAACCCAATCAGTCCTGACGCACTACAGCACCAGAAGGGTCGACCATGATAATTCAAGGGTAGTGCCAGATTAGCTTGACGCCTGTCGGCGCCAAGCTAATCTGGCACTGCCCTTGAATTATCATGGTCGATCCATCTCCTGCAACTGGTGCATAGTCATTAGATGACGCCTCCAAAATTTGGGAAATACGGCCGTCGGGCTGAATGAGTTAATATTAATTTCCTAGACACAGAACATTTCTTTTTTCTTCACGCGTGTATGCCAGTTTGAAGTTATTTAACCCTTTGCGTGTCGGTAGCGGTTTTAGTTGCGATGATTCCTGCAGGAATCACCGCGACTAAAATCTCTACCGACACGCAAAGGGTTAATCATCTGAAGCCATACAGAGGAAAAGCGTTAAACTAGGGCCATAGCGTGACACATAACCGTTTTATTTTGACAACTATTAATGGAAGGCAATAGAACACAACAACCGACCTTTGGGTATTTCATATAAAGAACTATTATTAGTAATTCCTGACAAAAAAAAAAAAAAAAGGTGACTGCCATGCGTGTAAAATGCAGAGAAGAACCGAAAGGAGAAAGAAGCACGCTTAGAAAAGACAGTTACAACACAATTTATTCATATTTCCTTTTTTTTATAGTTGCCACTTCCTTTCTTTGCCTGACAAGATAAGTAGCGACTGGATGCTATACTTGCTTGTTTGTTTGTCTGTTTTGAAAAAGACATTAATTAATATTAATAATAACAATATTATCAATAAACTGTGTGTAACTTCCTTTTCTAAACGTGTTTCTTTCTCAGTTGAGTTCTTTACTCTATTACTAGTAAGCAGATAAGGAAGTACACGTTTCTTTGTGATCAGTGATCTGATTCCAGTAATTGTGGTCACAATGTAGGACAGTACCCAGTAGATGATCTGTACCATAGAGCTGTCCGAAGGATAGCTGCTAGCATTGTCAATGATCCTAGTCATCCACTATCTGATCAGTTTCAAATGCTACCATCAGGCAGACGTTTCAACATGCCACTTGCCAAAAAGAATGTTTTTAAGAAGTCTTTTATTCCAACTGCTGTCTCGATTTTGAACTCTCGTTTATAACGCCGCGATAAGTATGATCTACTTAACATTACCTCCCATCCAGATTGCTTGTGATAGATTGCTGCAATGATAATTTTTCATGATATGTTCTTGTAGCGTTTATTAATGTCTTATATTGTTGTCTCATGACGAGCCGAAAGGCAAATTTCTGTCGTGCTTTGACTCGAACAGACAATAAAGTTGTATTGTATTGTATTGTATTGTATTGTATTGTATTGTATTGTATTGTATTATATGTTCAGCTGCTGTCACGAACCCCTTCAAGGACAGGAAAATGTGCAGGCATGTGATGACCGGTGAGACTTAAATCGACACCTCTGAAACACCGATAGAAGGAAATAGCGGTTCGCTACTACCAGTGTTATAGAACTGGTCGATTTGCCAGCTATCATCTCACGCCTGTAGGAAAATGCGAACGGCAGTCCAGCCGCAAAAGGCAAAGAATAATCAAGGATACTACACCACAGCCGTGCGCGTGCCAACTAAAGCTGGAGTCGGCCAAAGGACTTTTTATCATTGGGTATCTGCTTGGAAGCCACAGACCTGACCGCGTTATATCCCATATTGCGATATTCTGAGGCGGCTAATACTGCGGCTGGCCTGTGTTTGCCGCCCGTGCGCACAAACGACTGACCGAAACAAAACGTACAGTATTTCTTCACGTACACGTTTCGTCGTCTCTGTTCTCAGTTAACCAAAACAGTGTAATGAATATATGTAGGCTTTAAATGAAAAGAAAAGGGGAGACTGCCAGTGCTAATATTTTAGGAAGGTTACAAAGTAAAGTAGGTATAGCACTGTCAGGGGAGAGAAATGTGCATGATCGACCAGTGATCATAGATCTACCACAGTAGATCTATGATCACTGGTCGATCAAGCACATTTCTCTCCCCTGACAGTGCTATAACCTACTTTACTTTGTAACCATATGTAGGCTTTGTTCGGAAATCAGAAATAGGTCGTCAACAAGTGCAATTTTGACCTATGATTTCCGGAAACAGTCTAATATTGAGAATTCATAACAAGGGAGGAAAACGTTTCGAAAATTATCACACTCGTGGTTTGATAGTTTCCCTTTCACTCCGTGCTCGGTGTATCCTTGTGACTTGAGCCCCGGTCACGTAAGGCTGACTTCAGCTCCAGGACATTTTGCTCAGTGGAAACCCTTTCACCATAACCTCTTTTTTGCTAGTGATACCATTCGGCGGATAAGACGCGTAGTTATAATAATAATAATAATAATAATAATAATAATAATAATAATAATAATAATAATAATAATAATAATAACAATAATAATAATAATAATAATAATAATAACAATCAAAATATAAGCACAATCATCATATTAATATAATATTAATATTAATATTATTATCAACCTCACTACAATACGCACCCAGCGTCTCTGTGACTCCATCTCTCTGCACAGCCTTTCGAACCTTGGTGACCGCTTCGTAGACACGCGGGTACTTGAATTTTAGCGCGTCCAGTAATAACTTGAAGGCGAACGGCAGCTTAGAGTGTACGATCTGAAAGCCAAAGGAACAAAATATGTGAATCTGCCCTGTGAAGGCAAAAGGGCCCTTGTTAGTCCATTTTCGGTGAAAAGCAGGATTTTCAATGTAGCCATCGCTGTGAAAAGCTAGGTTTTCATCGCATTACAATGAAAATCTCGCTTTTCACAAAACTGAACTTACTGTCTTTAACATATTCTGCCCCAGGACTGAAATCTCCAAATTTTGAAGTTGATCTCTGCAGGACTGTATTACAATGGATCTCTCATGTCCCCTTCATTTATCCATCCCCCCCCCCCCCACCACAACCACCACTGACCACCACCACCAACACCCTCCACCACCCAACACCACCCACCCCCTTCCCCCCCCCCCCCACACCCCCACCCCTTTAGTCGTTGTCTGATTTCTCCAAGGCTGACTAGTGTTAGAGCCGATTGTACATGTATTTCGCCAGACCCGTCTTTGTCGGTGGTCTGTACATCAATCGTCATAAACCCTTCCGCGAACACTGCGAAGGGCCGGGCTCAATGCATTAACCCATTCGAGACGTGCCGCATCCGGATACGCGGCTGCGAGCTGCGTATCCGCATTCGGCACGTCTCGAATGAGTTAACCAACCGACACTAAAACTCCCCGCTACCTTGGACAGAAGAATCTGCATACGCTCCTGGTTTTTGCCCGGGGTGAGGATCTCCTGTCTGTCACCGAAGTTGATGACGTGCCCTTGGACGAGTCTGTCCACAATGTCCTCGGCCATGACGGACTCGCACATCTGACGGTGAGTTTTGCTCACTACCGCTCGGTCCTCCGGCGATATACCTGAAAAGATGGAGGAAAATAAATACATTGAAACCTGTTTTAAGCAAGCAAAAAGGGGTATACAAAGACACGTGCTCTATTAAGAGAAGACTAGTCTTGAAAGGCCAAAAGTGTCACGTGTCATTACAGATCATCATTTAGGTTGCTACAGCCACCTAAATGATGGTCTTAAATGGCAGGTGTTCTCTCATGATGGTAGCTCAGAACAGGTTCTGCTGTTTTCAGTACTTGTATAGGAATGCAAGCAGATTAAAAAAAAAAATATCCGTCTTCATTTTTGCCATCACAGTTTGTGTAGAGACGCAAACAACATAGAAGAATGATTTTTTGCGCCCGCGTCGTAATCAGTTTTAGAGTCTATATCAAGACTGCAAACGCTAATTGAAACGGTTGTTGAAAGTCGTATTCACACAGTTTTAAGATATGACATACATAATACAATTACAGGGGGAAAAAATGGTTTGAGCGATCACCCTTAAGAGAGATCACCTGTCACTAAAGACCATTAATTTAGGTGGCTGTAGCCACCTAAATGATGACCTCTAATGACATATGGCAGTTTTTGCCCTTCAAGACTTCTTTCAGGCACCTGTCTATTAGGACCACGTTTCTCTTGTAGGAAAGGTGGCAGCTCAAAACAAGCTCCACTGCTCACGAATAACCGGTATCGTCTTTAGCGAACAGTTTTGGAAAGGGCAACAGCTTCAGCATAGAATCTTTAACTCATTCAAGGCGCCCTGCATCAATAACTGCGAAAGTGTCATATAGCGTTGCCGGGAGTTTCGCAGTTATTGATGCAGGGCGCCTTGAATGAGTCAACATAAAGATCATGAGAAAATCCACCCACCTTCTTGATCGCCGCCGCCTTTGTCCTGGTTTCGCTTCTTGCCCCCCTGGCGGCCCACGCCGCGTCCAAACCTGCCGTTAGCGCCCATCCTTCTTAGGCGACCCAGGGTACCCTCGTCAGGTGCGCCCCAGCTGTTCTTGACTAGAGAGATGTAGTGCGCCTGCTGCTCGGGTGTTAAGGTTTCCTGGTCGATGCGAGCAATTTTCACGCGCACCTCTGGGCCCCCCATGCGTAGTAACACTTCCACAATCTGTCACAAACAAAAGAAGCGTGCTAACTGTGCGCTAGATCGGAGCGACCGCACAATCCATGCAGACTACTCACAGACCAGATAGGTGAGACTAGGGCTGGTAGGATACTGCACATACCACGCGCTGGACAGATAAACAGTTAGATCCCTTGCTCCTTCATATCAGACACCCGATGGCAGAGTCTGCATGATAACTGTGTCTATACTAGCGAGCAGAAAAACACATGCGAGCTCACTAAAGTGTTTCCGATGATATCAGGGACGTCACATTTCTTTTGCTCGTCAGTCCATGATCATCAGTATATAATTTTACAGGATAACTATGTGTACACTGACGAGCAAGAAAACTGCGACCACACTGGAATCATCGAAACAAGGTAAAGTGTTTCCGATGATTACAGGCAGGTTTGATTTATTTTGATGATCAGTGTATGATTTTCGGTCAATGAACTGTACACTTTTCTCCTGTCTTATAGGGCCCCTTCCTACCTACTTTCTACCTTACTTGTCCTTTGACTACCCGTATTATTTATAGGAGTATTCCACACATAGACCCACTCGGGGAGTACGCCACAAGTACACTTTTTAAAATCACATTCAGCCCTGACGCCCAAGAGCAGGAGATGTATTGACCGTGATAATTCAAGGGTAGTGCCAGATTAACTTGGCGCCTTTCGGCGCCAAGCTAATCTGGCACTACCTTTGAATTATCATGGTCGATCCATCTGCTGCAACTGGTGCATAGTCATTAGATGACACCTCCACAATTTGGGCTGAATGAGTTAAGATGAGATGATAAGCAAGCGTCGTCCTTTAGGCCAATGGCAGTTACAAAACCAAAACACATCACTAACTACAACAAACACATAAACAACAACAATTACACCACAATCAACACCAACACCAACACCATCAACACCACCAATAACAACAACACCAATAAAACCAACAACAACAACACCGTCAACAACATCAACACCATACAAAAAAACATCACCAACACCACCAATAACAAAACCACCACCATCAACACCACCACCACCACCACCATCATCAACAACAAAACCACCAATAACAACACCACCAACAAAACTAAGAACAGCGCCACCAACAACAACATCGCAAAAAGCACCAACGATAACAATAGCACCCACCTGTTTCCAGAGTACGGGGTACTCCTCATGCCGCACCCCTCCTAGACTGCCGGCCTGCTGGAAGTACATCTGGATTCGAACCACGTCGGCGCTGAGACTGGAGTCCTGCGGAATGGGGAGGGCGTGCCACCCATGGGGGTAGGGCGGAGACAGGTGGCAGATGAACTGCAGAAGAACGGCCAAGAGACGCGCGTCGTAAGGTTCTGAGGTGATCTCCTGTTTCTTGGGAGGGTACAGGACCTTCCATTGTTTCTCCGTCAGAATCTGGGGACAGGAATTGTGATTTTGTTTTTGGTATGGCATTAACCCTTACCATTCGGAATACAACAGTGTGTGAAATAAGTTTGACTAAAATAGTTCAAGTGTAGTGCCAGAATAGCTTGGCGCCTCTAAGCGCCAAGCTATTCTGGCACCACCCTTGAACTAAAGCCATTGGTCTATATCCTTATCTGTAAGTATCATAATGTAGCTTGCATATGGCACTGTACAAATTTGAAGCTTTTAGCCTCAGTATGATATGGGTTAACTGTGTACTGATCTGTGATTTTGGACATTACGGTTTGAAGCTCAATGATGGTCTTTAATGACAGGTGATCGTTCAAAACAGGTCATGCTGTACACCAACGATACAATCGCTGTCACCTGTCATAAAAGGCCATCACTTAGGTGGCTACTGCCACCTAGATGATGGTCTTTAACGACAGGTGATCTTTCATAAAGTGGTCGCTCAAAACAGATTTTGCTGTATATACAAATATTTAAAAAAAACTTGTCACCTGTCATAAAAGACCATCATTTAGGTGGCTACAGCCATTTAAATGATGGTCTTTAACGACAGGTGACCTCTCATAAAGTGGTCGCTACTGCACACCTGGATTTGAGAAGGATGAAAGCTAAGGATGAAGTGAGGGCTACCTTTTGTTCTAGAAGTTTCTGCAGGATGCCTCTGACGTGCGTCTGCGCCAAATGAGTACGTAATATCAGTGGCGGGTGCAAGCTGTCAAAAGTGCACCTCAGCGCAAGCGTGCCGGCGTCGTGCAGAAGCCAGCAGAGCTTGGCCAGGTACTGACGTTCGTTGGCGTTTACCAGGTAATCTGGAGGCGTGCCGGCTCTCGCTGACGTCTCCATACTTGCTGCTTGTTGCTGGTGGTGTTGGTGGCGTGAAGACGTGGTCTGGGTGATTCAGGTTGTTGCTGTTTTTGTCGTTATTGTTGTCGTTCGCCGTATCACAGAAGGAAACAAAAGATACACGATTTGGGGCTCGACAAAGGGGCTTTCATAGGCGGGGCACAAAAAAGAGTCTGAACGTGTTACCACCCGAGCTATCCAGGTCTCCAAGATCACAGACTGAGACCGGATGATTGATGAGTGGCGCCGTCCTTCCTAGTTCTCACCGTGGGCCAATGTCGTGTTGATGGCAGTTATAGAGTTCTATACCTTATTATTGAAAGTTCATTTTTTTGTCTTTGGTATGAACACAAGTTCACTGTTCATAGTTCTCAGCATTAGATGATGGCCACACGCATGGACACTCAGAAACGAGCGCGTTCGGCCGAGAAGACGTCAATGTTCAATACACTCCTTTCCGTCAGGATCTGCTGTCCTTCATTGTCCGGCTGTGGCATTAGACAGTGTTATTCCCACGCTGTCAACCTTGAGCTATGCGTGTCACGTGTTGGTTTCCGCCTGTCTTGAAGCCACCAGCTTTGACATACTGCAACAAGATATGCGCCGACAGTAAAATGGTTTCCATTTGTAAACTGCACTGAATTTCAAATAGTTGTAATCCTTTTAACCCAGACAAAATGCAGTTTCAGGGTGGAACCAGAATGGTTGACCCTGACCCAGTGACCCTGACCCTGACCCGTTTCAGCAAACTAGGGATCGACATTGAAATTAAACAATGCTGAGATTCAAACAGTTATAATCCTTTCCGCCCTGACAAAAGAAAAGAACATACAAAATTAATAAACTATATAATAATAGTTCCAGAGTTGTGTTGTGCCTCAAGCGCCAAGCTATTCTGACACAACCCTTCAACTATCATGGTCTAAACTGCGCGGACGAAACTTTTAGAAGACAACTCCTCCAAAAGGAATCTAGCACGAATGTCTTCTGCTAGTGTCCTTACATTATCATGGTCTACAGTTTCCTGAGCTGTAAGACGATCGTCAGCAAACCACTCCAAAAGTGCAGAAATTTCGACTTTAAAGCACGTCGAACTTAACATGAATTATTAACATCAGGAAAACTGATCTCTATTTCACGCCGATTCGCCCTTTTTTCCGAGGGGACAAAACTCATCATTGCGAATGCCGAGATACTTGAGTTGCCCCGCTGGCTGTTGTAATTATGCGAAGGGGAATTCTTTTTTTTAACCCATTTAACTCATTCTACCCCATCACCGAAATCCCCAAATGTTGCCGTTGTCCTCTGAAGACTGCATTGCAGTGCAGGACACAGATCGACCATGATAGTTCAAGGGTGATGCCAGGATAGCTTGGCGCCCATAGGCGCCAAGCTATTCTGGCATCACCCTTGAACTATCATGGTCGATCCTTATCTTGCTGTGGTGTGTCTGGGGTAGAATGAGTTAACCCCACGGCCGCATTTTCGAAATTGTGGAGGAATTACCTAACGACTATGTACCACTTGCAGGAGACGGATTGACCATGATAATTCAAGGGTAGTGCCAGATTAGCTTGGCGCCTGAAGGCGCCAAGCTAATCTGGCACTACTTTTGAATTATCATGGTCAATACATCTCCTGCTTTAGGGACTCGGGGCTCAATGGGTCCTAAGGACAAAAAGGTCCCTTAGTTTCAGTGAGTCATGTCCTCGTATTTGTTTATTACTTAGAAACGACGCGTGTCTCACTAACTTCAAAACCCAGAGGCCTCTCATTGGTTGTTTCAATATTGCCACGAGGTGCGTTGCTAAAATCAACGTAAATTCAAACGCCAAAGAACTGTACCAAACTAGACGGATACAATGGGAAATAGAGCCTTTCAGCAAGAGGCACAGATCTTCATGAGCCCCCGCATCTGCGGTGGCTCATGAGGATCTATACCCTTTGCAGCTGGATGATTTTTTTTTATTGTTTGTCGTCGTTGTAAAGGCAAGACGAATGACCTCTTGTATGTTTCCTGTAACTTAGAGTGACAGTCACACTAACAAATTGAATAAATTTATCCTCGCATGCTACAACAGGAGACGGATCGACCATGCTAGTTCATGGGTGGTGCAGGATTGTGAAATTTTGAACGAGATATTTCAAAGCAGTGCTCGCAATATATCGGTAGACACTGACTTGTGCTTTGCCGCAATAGCTTGGCTGGTCTGGGGTCCTGTGATGACTTTTTTTAACCGGTGTAATGCACCAGCATGACCCCAACGCAAGATCGATCCATGGATCACTTTCGCGTGGCAGACTGCTACGCCATATTGGCCCGTTGTCACTAATTTGGGATACGACAGATGGACCAGGGTTTATTTTGGCGTGGCAAGTTTGCCACGCCAAAATAAACCCTGGTCCATTTGGCTTGATGACGATTCAGCGCGGCGGAGAACCCAGCAGTGTGATGTATTCTGCATTGACAGAACACATAAGACAGAAACAGCGTACTGCGGATTTTTCTTTTACCCTTTTGCGGCAAGCTTGAACAGGAACAACGCACTGCTGACACAGACTTTGCACGGCATGCTTGAACATCGGACGGCATGCTAATACGTCGTACTGGTTTCTCCCTTCTAATGCAAATCTCGCTAGAACTACGTATAAGCCCTGGTACGCGACTTTTTCGGCTGGAACGTAAAGAATACCTGTATCTGTGACCACAGGAACCTTATGTCTTCTACTTGTAATTGTACGCAAAGCACGAAGCGGAAATAAAACCAAATCGATACCCAGGGCGCAAATGGTCATCGGGCCGACGTCGGCCCCGATGGCCTATTGCGTATTGGGTACACATAGAAACTTAGGCTCGAAACGTGTTTCCGGTACAAGTACTCCCTCTTGTTCGGGTGAATTACACAAGGGCGTGTCAAACTAAACAACATGTGCTATTGTGAAAAGCAAACAAAGGAATGTAAAGAGAATTATTCATAATGTAAAGGTGCAAGGCTTTGTTTGCTTTGTTCAGGCTATGTAAAAAATAATTAAATGGCAATTTATTGCGTGTCTTGAAAATGAAGTCAAACATGCCCTATGAACCCGTTCGATAATTGGATAAGAGAGAGAGAGAGAGAGAGAGAGAGAGAGAGAGAGAGAGAGAGAGAGAGAGAGAGAGAGAGAGAGAGAGAGAGAGAGAGAGAGAGAGAGAGAGAGAGAGAGAGAGAGAGAGAGAGAGAGAGAGAGAGAGAGAGAGAGAGAGAGAGAGAGAGAGAGAGAGAGAGAGAGAGAGAGATTGGGACAAAAATCAAGAGGGGCCACGTCCACACTTCATCACACAAAATTAAATTCCTGTGGAACGATGATTGTGATGTTTCTCAACACTAAAGGAATCTTACAGATTCAGGCTAGAAGCAGAAGATACATGTAATACGGTGCTGACAGGAATAAGGTGCTTAAAGAGAAGGGAACTAACCCTTTAAAGTACCATTACGCGTAAAGACACATTTCAGCACCATTTGTGTTTTTTTTTATGCCTTGTCGACACAGCTAATGAACCTTAACAGCAGTTGGGACACGCAGCAAAAGCACACGCGTAATCGCACTTATATATTCTGACCAGCCGTTAGCGTGTCAATCTATTTTTAGCTGTTTGTCGTACTGAAACCGTTGTATTTATAGAACGGAGTAGAGTCATCGTCAAATTATTTGATCTCAAAACGACGTGTGCTGAACTGGATTGTCCTGTGTCTAAATGAAACATATCTAGACCTGTGTGTAGTGTTTCGTAACCATCTGTTACAGAAGGGTATCTTTGAACAGTTACGGCGGTAGTGGGTCTTTAACCCCCAGAACTAAATGACTTCAATCAATCTATAGAATGGAAGTCATTTAGTTCTGGGAGTTAAAGTGTTAAGACAGATGGAACGAAAACAATTTCATGTCTTGCAAGGCAAAAATCCATAGGACTCATATTACGAATTAATTAAAATCTTGCCATAAAAAAAACTTGAGCTGACACTGCCCGTTTTAAGTAGAACTACTATAGTTGCAGCTGTTAAACAGATTGTAACCCTTGGGCTGTTGGTAGCGTTGGCCAAATGGTTAGAACTCAACATTATTGGAAAACAATGCTCGGTTTTTCAGTGTACAAAGTGCCCACACACACACACACACAAATGTTACACCAAGCAAAAATATCACTTAAAACTGTTTCACCAAGCAATGTGTCAGTCAAGACTGTTACACAATGGGCAGCCTGTGAGTCAAAACTGTTACACTAAGCAAACTGTCAGTCAAAACTGTTAACCACGCAACGTGTCAGTCAAAACTGTTACACTAGGGAAACTGTCGGTCAGAACTGTTACACTAGGCAAACAGTCGGTCAGAACTGTTACACTAGGCAAACTGTCAGTCAAAACTGTTACATTAGGCAAACAGTCGGTCAGAACTGTTACACTAGGCAAACTGCCATTCAAAACTGTTACACTAGGCAAACTGTCAGTCAAAACTGTTACACTAGGCAAACTGTCAGTCAAAACTGTTACACTAGGCAAACTGTCAATCAAAACTGTTACACTAGGCAAACTGTTACACTAGGCAAACTGTCAGTCAAAACTGTTACACTAGGCAAACTGTCAGTCAAAACTGTTACACTAGGCAAACTGTCAGTCAAAACTGTTACACTATGAAAACTGTCAGTCAAATCTGTTACACTAGGCAAACTGTTACACTAGGCAAACTGACAGTCAAAAATGTTACACTAGGCAAACTGTCAGTCAAAACTGTTACACTAGGCAAACTGTCAGTCAAAACTGTTACACTAGGCAAACTGTCAGTCAAAACTGTTACACTAGGCAAACTGTCAGTCAAAACTGTTACACTAGGCAAACTGTCAATCAAAACTGTTACACTAGGCAAACTGTCAATCAAAACTGTTACACTAGGCAAACTGTTACACTAGGCAAACTGTCAGTCAAAACTGTTACACTAGGCAAACTGTCAGTCAAAACTGTTACACTAGGCAAACTGTCAGTCAAAACTGTTACACTAGGCAAACTGTCAGTCAATCTGTTACACTAGGCAAACTGTTACACTAGGCAAACTGACAGTCAAAAATGTTACACTAGGCAAACTGTCAGTCAAAACTGTTACACTAGGCAAACTGTCAGTCAAAACTGTTACACTAGGCAAACTGTCAGTCAAAACTGTTACACTAGGCAAACTGTCAGTCAAAACTGTTAACCATGCAACGTGTCAGTCAAAGCTATTACACAAGGCAATGTGACGGTCAGAACTGCTATCTCATTCTTCCCGCGACACACCACATCAAGATATGGCTCGACCATGATAGTTCAAGGGTGGTGGCAGAATAGCTTGGCGCCTATAGGCGCCAAGCTATTCTGCCGCCACCCTTGAACTATCATGGTCGATCTGTCTCTTGAATTGTAATGCAGTCCTCAGAGGATAACTCCAACATGTGGATACAGAGTCGTACCTCGGGCACAATGAGTTATACCAAGCAATGTGTCAGTCAAAACTGTTACACCAAGCTGTCAGTCAGAACTGTCACATAAAGCTAAATTGTTAAACCAAACAAACTGTCGGTCAAAAATATTAAACTAAGTAAATTGTCAAACTCCACGTGATATCTAGCAAGAACGTGACCGCTTCACCATGTGCAGGAGAAAGAGGAATTTAAGCCCCAAATTTCAACTGACTAACAAGAGGCATAGATTCGCATGAGCCCCCGCAGAATGCGGGGGCTCATGAGGATCTATGCCTCTTGCACGTGGGTGCGATTCACTCCAGAATATCTCTAATCCTACTTGATTCAATACCAGACCACCAGGCCGACCCTCTTGACGCTTTCACGACGTGATATCATCGGTAGTTGGCCAACGTATTACTGTGTCTTGAAGTCTTCTAATTTTGAGGAACATAGACGTACGTTGGGTAGATTCTAGCCAACCAGAGACATGGATCCCTATGAATCCACTCATCCTGCAAAGGCTGATGAGATATAATGCCTCTTTGTGAGACTGAAGACGAAGACGTCTTTGAGACAGAAGAAAAGTCACAATTAAGACGCGGACCAAGTGATACGAGTATACGGAGCTGATCTTTCTAAGAGTAAAGCGTAAATCGTTAGACTCCGTGCAGCTGGCAGAGAGGCTCATGGGCATCTTTTAGACGGAAGGTGGTTCTCCTGAGGATCTATACCTTTGGCAGGCAGAAGATATTTCCTCAGGTATCAATAAGGATCTGTACCTCTCTGTACTGCACACACTGAAGACATTACGTTTTCAGAGTTCGCATAGATATAAATCTTAATGACATTGCACACTTTGCCACAGCAGCCTCTTAGTCTAGCCACATGCAGGATAATTCTGCGAACGCTCATGGGGATCTATGCCGCTCGTTGCAGATGGGAAGTATTTTCATAAAGACTCATTGCGGGATAAATCGTCGGGACACTCAAACATTGCCGGCCAACTCAGACAGCTCGGCGGTATGTCCTGGTAGAAATTGATCCCGTATCAGTCTGTGCCTAGTAAGCATTAATCCCTCAGGCAGACGTAGGACGAGGTTGGCACGCGCACGACAGTACGCGTACCAACTTCGGCTGACGGCTGCCCGAGGGATCTGTGCTTATGGGTTCATGAGGGTTTGCACCTGAGGTTATGTAACACGGAAAGTCGCTATACGTGTAATCCTGGTATGATTCCTCGCGGAACCCACTGACTGAGCGGGAAACAGTTCAGCCAAGCTGTTGCGGCATCGAACCTTGAACTATCCCTGTTGAGCCAATTCCCCTTGCAGCGTATGAGGCCTGACTGAGTAAAAGGCACAAAATATATTAATTGCCTGTTTTGTTATTTATGGCTTTTTTGTTTCAATGGTGGTCCCATTTATTGAGCAGCTTAATTAGTATCTGGAACGTGTGCCGGTAATAAGCCTTATCATTCGGAATACACCAGTGTGTGAAATAAGTTTGACTAAAATAGTTCAAGGGTGGTGCCAGAATAGTTTGGCGCCTAGAGGCGCCAAGCTATTCTGGCACCACCCTTGAACCAAAGCCATTGGTCTATATCCTTATCTGTAAGTCCTATAATGTAGCTGGCATATGGCAGTGTACAAACTTGAAGCTTTTAGCCTCAGTATGATAGGGGTTAACGGCTTACACACCAAGAAGAAGACAGAAAGCCATAAATCAAGAAATGCGTTGTCTGCGGATACATAGATTTGTCACTTAAATTCCACCATTGATATGAGGCACCTTCATAAACGACATCTGGCTGCACGGTAACTAAAACCCCTTTAGTGCCGAAGACATAATTATGTACGGCAAATAATTGCAAAAGGTATAGATGCTCATTAGCCCTTCAAGTTGCGGGGGCTCATGAGGATCTATGCCTCTTGCTGACACCACTTTGAATCCATGTTCCAGGAACAGCTAGGGTTGTTTGTATTGAATCCGCCGAGCTGCAGAGTAAGACAGGTCAATGCAATATCTTGTCTAAGTCACAAACTTGTCATGGACGCCACATATTTCGATAGAGTTAGCACGCAACATCGTAAGTGACATTTTGGCGCGAAAGCGTGTTTTGATGCAGCTACCTCCTTTGACATTTCATTCATTTTATGACTGAATCTGGAACCTGTAGCTCAACAGGAACTGCTTATAACCGCCTTGGAAAGACAGGCTCTGATCTCATTTTCTGACCAAAATGAGCACAGTTGGGTTCACTTTAATTTTTTCCTCGAAAACACTAAAACATTCAAGCTAGGGGGATCGAACATTACTGACACGTGTATGCGAACACTATACATGTACATCGTACATAAACACAATTTAGAACGAAGGTGCATGACCATGATAGTTTAACGATAGTGCCAGCTATTCTGGCAACACCCTCGAACGTCCATAGTTTGTTTGTTTGTTTGGGTTTTTTTTTTTTTTTTTTTTTTTGGGGGGGGTCTTTGGGTTTTTGTTTGTTTGTTTGCTTGTTGTGTTGTTTGTTTTTTGCTTGTTGTTGTTGTTGTTTTGGGTTTGTTTGTTTGTTTGTTGTGTTTTGTATTTTTTTTTTTTTTTTTTGGGGGGGGGGGGGGGGGGGGAGTCGTCCATAGTTGCGCCTTAACTGGTACTCGTTTTCAAACGACAACTGACTTCCAAATTTGGGACATTTTGACCCTGCTTACAGGGCTCAAAGTTTTAACCCATTCAACCCTTTCATTCTACAACAAAATACCGATCGACCATGACAGTTCAAGCATGGTGACAGAACATCTTGGCGCCGGTAGGCCCCTTGAACTATCATGGTCGATCTGATCTATGTCCTTTAATGCAGACTTAGAGAACAACACTGACGTGTGGGAATTACGTCATTCGTTAGTCTTCAAAGCTTGAAAGAAATGCAAGGGCTGTAGACAAGTCGAGGTAAGGCGTGTCTTTCTCGTGAGAAACCAGCCCAACTTCAGAAAGGCAAAACTTGAGCAAACAAAAGTGAATGCGGCTTTCCGAAACTAACGACAGCAGGGTCAGAAGAGTCAATGCAGCTCTTTGGCCGAGCGTGGTAACCGGAGCATGTTGTGTGCCAGTACCATTGTATTATTAGTCACGACGTCAGTTCGCTTCCACTGTCAACTGCGGGAGATGGATTGACTATGGCAGGTCATGGGCAGTGCCTGATTAGCTTAGCGCCTTCCAGGCGCCAAACTAATCAGGAACTGCCCTTGAATTATCATAGTCGGCTCATCTTCTACGGCTTGTAAGCACAGCGCTAGAAAAGGTGATTTTACCATGTGATTGGTTTGCTATATCTACACGGAGTAGCGATAAAAGGGTCACCTGACATGACCCAGCGGTTTTGGACTGGATTAAATAGATCATAATAATATATTAATACATAATATGAGCAGGGGGATGGAGGGAAGGGGAGGGGTGGGTGGGTGGGTGGAGGGAGGGGGGGGGGGGTTGGCTCGTGAAGATCTATGTGTCTTGCTGGCCTCATTCATGTCAGCCATTCTGTCTCACGCACGAGGGCGACACTATTCTTTGCAATAGCCTTACTCGCAATACAATGATTTTGTCTTCCTTTTGTTTTGAAGAAGAATATAATTATGTACGTACGAGCCCAGCTTGCAAGCCCATGAGTACCGAGGTGGGGGCCGACGCGGGCTGTGAGTGGTTTGCCTGTGGCTATCTGGGGCCTGCTGCAAGCCCATGAGGTGGGGGTCGACGCGGGCTGTGAGTGGTTTGCCTGTGGCTATCTGGGGCCTGCTGCAAGCCCATGAGGTGGGGGCCGACGCGGGCTGTGAGTGGTTTGCCTGTGGCTATCTGGGGCCCGCGTCGGCCCCCACCTCGGTACTCATGGGCTTACAAGCCCATGAGTACCGAGGTGGGGGTCGACGCGGGCTGTGAGTGGTTTGCCTGTGGCTATCTGGGGCCCGCGTCGACCCCCACCTCGGTACTCATGGGCTTACAAGCCCATGAGTACCGAGGTGGGGGTCGACGCGGGCTGTGAGTGGTTTGCCTGTGGCTATCTGAGGCCCGCGTCGGCCCTCACCTCGGTACTCATGGGCTTTGCCGTGTGGGAAGCTTTTAGCTGTAACGACTGTAAAGAGTTCACACGCGATCACCGACAGCGCAGAGGTTAACGTCTTACAGTCAGTTCAATTCAATTCAGCCCAATTCAGTTTGGTTCAATTCAATTCAATTTTACTTAATTCAATTCAGTTCAATTCATTTCAATTCAATAAATCTTTATTATCACTTTCGTGAATATGTTAATACATGAATCTGCTTGAATGTAATAGGGAACAGGTACACGCAAAATGTTTTTGACCCCAGAAAAGTGAAAGTCATTTCGAACATTAAAAAAATAAAATAAAAAGCATAAACGACTCGACTTCAAATACACTTTCATCCACAAGGAGCTCAATTACCTATTCTATCGCTTTTGGAGCTTGCCCACTTAAACGCTTCCTTCCGGTGTCAGTCTCTCGTAAATCACCTTCCATCTGCAAGAGGCATAGATTCTCATGACTCCCTGCAGGATGCAGGGACTCATGAGAATTTATGCCTCTTGCTGGGAGTGACAAGTTCCTTTAGATTAAGCAGTTGCGTGGTCAGTTCTACAATTTCACTTTGTTAAATCTTGTTAGGAAAAGCGCATTACATGTATACCGAGGAGCAAAAGAAATGCGACATTTCCAAAATCATCGGAAACGCTAACGTGTTTCCGATGATTCCAAACATGCCGCATTTCTTTTGCTCCTCGGTATGTCTTCTCTTTGTGTTCATCAAATTTGAAGCTTCTGAAGACAATATCGCGATACCTCTGTCTTAACCCCCTTGTGAATGCAGCCACCGGTACTGTCCACAGTACCGGTGGCTGCAAGCAAAAGGGGTTAATTTCAAGAGAACCCATTGGACCAGTAAATCTAGCCTCTTTTGTTATTTAAATGTTACAGGGGCAGTGTTTTGCTAAATTTGTTTTCAGGTTAAGGGAACAGTCATTGACTTGCACGGACTGACAAACATGTGTTTGATACACTTCCGAGCCGGAAGCGGTATCGACGGTCGTAGATCAAAGACTAAGATCTGAGACGCCTGACAAAGCGCGAAGTATAGATCTAAAGCGATGGCACTTCCTGAGAGAGTGGGATGATGTCCCTTTATGATATTTTTTTTCAACCCGTTTACTTCGAGATATATAATTGCTGAAATTAAAAGATTGTGGTGGAAAAAATACAAAGGGAGGCAGGCACAGAATGTATTATAACACTTCCGGCAAGGGACGTAAGTAGATCTACCCTCTTTCTCCCACACTTCCGGTCCGAAGACACTTTTGTCCTGTTGTCTTTTCAAGTTATTGAGATCATAAGTGGATGCTAGGATCTGCGAGATGGGTGTGATGTTTCACGTCTCTAGCTAATTTGCACAGGTAAAGTGGCCGATCCGGCTTCAAACAATAGACGTTTGACCCTTTGCGCATGCAACCCGGGTACTGTAAACAGTAGGGTTAATGTCGGTCGTTTATCTCATTCAGCCCGATGGCCGTATTTCCCAAATTTTGGAGGCGTCATTTAACGACTATGTACTTGTTGCAGGAGATGGATCGACCGAGGTAATTCAAGGGTAGTGCCAGATTAGCTTGGCGCCGACAGGCGCCAAGCTAATCTGGCACTACCCTTGAATTATCATGGTCGACCCATCACCTGGTGTAGTGCGTCACGGCTGAATGAGTTATTGACGCAATAAACTCTTTGATGTCACACTGGAGGAGGACTTAGGCGTGATGAACCAAACTCAGCGTCAAGTTCTTTAACTGACGCATTCAAGGCGCCCCACATCAATAGCTGCGGAAGTGTCGTATAGCGTTGCCGCCGGCAGCGCTACACGACACTTCCGCAGCTATTGGTGTGGGGCGCTATACGACACTTCCGCAGCTATTGGTGTGGGGCGCTATACGACACTTCCACAGCTATTGGTGTGGGGCGCTACACGACACTTCCGCAGCTATTGGTGTGGGGCGCTATACGACACTTCCGCAGCTATTGGTGTGGGGCGCTATACGACACTTCCGCAGCTATTGGTGTGGGGCGCTATACGACACTTCCGCAGCTATTGGTGTGGGGCGCTATACGACACTTCCGCAGCTATTGGTGTGGGGCGCTATACGACACTTCCGCAGCTATTGGTGTGGGGCGCTATACGACACTTCCGCAGCTATTGGTGTGGGGCGCTATACGACACTTCCGCAGCTATTGGTGTGGGGCGCTATACGACACTTCCGCAGCTATTGGTGTGGGGCGCTATACGACACTTTCGCGGCTTTTGATGCAGGTCGTCTTGAATGAGTTACATCATCACAGTGAACATACACTGTTACAAACGGAATACAATGAATTTTGTACAACCGCTTGAAAGGACCTGTTTCAGACAATAAAGAGTTAATAATTCGCAATATCTCCTTTACAAATGTTCTTAGCATGTCTTACAATAATGCCGAGCAAAAAGGCTTTAACTCTTGAAGTATAGATGTCGTAAAATGAAACTTTTCTGCTCTTTTTCTCCTTTGTACGCAGGAGAGGTCCACCTGGCTGTAGAAAATGTCCGTTATATGTTATTTCCTACTCACATAGATTGTGAAAAAAATGGCAGAAAAGTTGTAATTGCGGCAAGACAACATTGAGAGAACGTTGTATCGGCGAATTTTTAACAGTAGAAAACGTCCGATATATGATGTTCCTACTCAAATGGATTGTGACGAGAAGGCTTTCAGTATATATATAAAAAAAAGTCTCATAAGTTGCGGCAAGACAACATCGAAACCCCGTTGTATCTATAAATTTTAGCAACCAAAACCTGCAGTGAAGCAGATCGCTTTAACCCCAGACACACCACAGCAAGATAACGATCGACCATGATAGTTCAAGGGTGATGCCAGAATAGCTTGGCGCCCATAGATGCCAAGCTATTCTGGCATCACCCTTGAACTATCATGGTCGATCTGTGTCCTGCACTGCAATGCAGTCTTCAGAGAACAACGGCAAAATTTAGGGATTTCGGTGTTGGGGTAGAATGAGTTAAAAAAAAATAAAAAAATTAATAATAACATTTTAAAAATGAAATTAAAAAAAAAAACACTTTTAAAGAAAAACTGTATAAATGAAATGGACAATCCCATCTTTGCTGTTGTTAGAGCAGCCCAATGCGCAAAAGGCCATCGGGCCGACGTCGGCTGCCGTTGGCCCGCGCCCGATGGCCTTTTGCGCATAGGGAGTCTCGTTCCAGTATCTAGCTGTGATCGAGCCTGCCTGAATGTATGTGCAATATTTTGTCGTATACAGTACCCCTTGCCTTGACCACCGGAATACTTTCACAGTGTGTCAAAGGTCCCCGGGCCGACGTCGGTCGCACTTTAGCGGGGACGAATGCGACCTAACGCCGGCCCCCGAAAGACTTTTTTTTACCTGAGTGAATCCATGGCCTGTATCTACATTCACCTGGTGTTATCCGAAAAGTCAACAGTCAAAACCTGAAAGCCGATGACCTCCTCTGTGTGAGTAACACAGATGTAAATCGTTCCTTGCAAGAGGCGTAGATTCACATGAGCCCTGCAGTTCCGGGGACTCATGAGAATCCAGAATAATGCTTCTTGCGTTGTATGATGTTATTTACAGAAGTGCCATGCCCACAGACACAAAAGCTATATGCCTATGGATTATACCGCCAAGGTGAATACCGCCGAACGTGCTGAGACGATTGACCGGGGAAATCATTACTTTGACACAAAGGACACACACACAGAGGACAATGGCAGAAAAAAAACAAACAAAGATCGCATAACCGTGACTGAACAAGTATGTACTTCGGCAACTAATGAAGAACACACTGAGCACGGGATTACCTCACACATGGCGGCTATAGCCTATTATATTACTACGCAAAAAACTGAGAAAATTGCAGTCAAAGGGGAACACACCATGCACACTGGTGTGGATTAACTTATTCGCGGCCAGCCGCATCCGGATGCGCGGCATAAGCCGCGCATCCGGATGCGGCTGGCTGCGAATGAGTTAAGATATTATTGCCGTAAACTGTATTTTGCAGCTAATGATAAAATACCAATATACAGTGACAAGCCTATTGACAGCGTTTATTACTTGGCCTCTTCACAGCAACTGTTCCTGCAGCACCGCTGAAAACTGACATCAGGAGAATTTTTTTAAAGCCTGTTTTCAATTTCTTAAAATACCATTACGCGTAAAACTGAATACAAATTTCAGCACTATTTGTGTTTGTTATGCCTTGTCGACACATGACCTAATGAGCTTCTATGGCAGTCTGCACATGCAGCAAAAGCACACGCGTAATCGCACTTATTTATTAGCGTGTCAATCTATTTTTACAACAAACCAAGGGGAATCACTCAGCGCTGGACAGACGAACAGTTAGATCCCCTGCCCCCGCCTATCAGGCACCCATTCGCCAGCCCACAGAGAAATACGCAGGGTTAGAACAAGACGATCATCTACATCCCTTATAAGGATGCATCAGGTCTCTTATATAACCCATGTCTTTCTCCGGAACTTAGGAAGTAGGCAGGGGAAAGTTCCGGAGAAAGACATGGGTTATATAAGAGACCTGATGCATCCTTATAAGGGATGTAGATGATCGTCTTGTTCTATACCTGCGTATTTCTCTGTGGGCTGGCGAATGGGTGCCTGATAGGCGGGGGCAGGGGATCTAACTGTTCGTCTGTCCAGCGCTGAGTGATTCCCCTTGGTTTGTTGTACAATTCTGCCAGCGCTAGCCTCACCTATCTGGTTTGTGAGAATCTATTTTTAGCCGTTTCTCGTACTGACAGCGTTGTACTTATAGAACGGAGTGGAGTCAGTCATTGTCAGGTTACTTGATATAAATCAGCCCGTGCTCAACTGGATTGTCCTGTGTCTAAATGAACCATAGCTTAGACCTGTGTGCAACGTTTTGAAAACCACCTGTTACACTAGAAGTGTATCCGCTTTGAACAGTTACGGCGGTAATAAATAACATTGTTAAAATGTTAAATAACATTCATGCAGGCACGGATGACTAGTGCGATACACTTCGCTTACAACAGTTGCATTTGACAATAATTCGTGCATAACACTACTTGTTCAGAGGTCCTGACAACACTCTTTTTGTGTAAATTACTCTGATTGTAACTTTGGATAATAACCTTTATCATTCGGAATACACCAGTGTGTGAAATAAGTTTGACTAAAATAGTTCAAGGGTGGTGCCAGAATATTCTGGCAACACCCTTGAACTAAAGCCATTGGATTTATATCCTTATCTGGCAGTGTACAAATTTGAAATCCAGACCAAAAAGATGGCTGCCAAGCGTGTAAAATGCAAAGAAGTACCCAACGGAGAAAGAAACACGCTTAGAAAAGAAAAACACAATTTATTATTATTTCTCTGTTTGTTTGTTTGTCTATTTTGACAAAGGGTATTTACCCGAAATATGAATAAATTGTGTTGTACCCGTCTTTTCTAAGCGTCTTTCTTTCTCCGTTGGGTACCTCTTTACAAATTTGAAGCTTTTAGCCTCAGTATGATATGGGTTAACAAACAAAAGTTGGGCCTCCGGCGTTTTGTTAAATGCAGTCTACTTCGCTTATAGCAAGGTCGGATTATAACAACAGTCAAATATTACAGCTCTTTTTCAGCAATCTCGACAGCACTATGTTAATCACTTCGCTCATAACAAACTGTGGATAGAACAACAAGGAAAAGTGTGTTCAATGGCGAGTAGCTATATCTAAAGCTTACTTTACGAAGATTACTGTATATGAATAAAAAAAAATTAACCCATTTAACCCTTAGGCCGCATTTATAAAATGTTGGAACTGACTAATAACTATGACTGTGCTAATGATTATGTACCAGTTGCAGGAGATGGATCGACCATGATAATTCCAGGGTAGTGTCAGATTAGCTTGGCGCCATCAGGCGCCAAGCTAATCTGGCACTACCCTTGAATTATCATGGTCCATCCACCTCCTGCTGTGGCGCGTTGGGGTTTACGCAAAACGAAATTTGCCGCGCGATTATCTTTTTCTGTTTAGCTACAGACAATAAATCGATTCACTCAAGAGTACTTCTGACTCATTTCATAAACAGGGTGTGAAATACCAACGCTGCCACAGGTGCAAAAATCAACATTCTTGTGTCTTTGTGTGCTGGTCTGTGATTTCAGACCTTACGGCTGGAGGCCATTAGGCCCAAAATCACAGATCAACACACGCGTACAGTGTATGCGATTTCGCTCAAGTTTTCCTGAGTGCTTGAGTTCTGAAGTCCACATAATATCTCATGTACAGTGTACGTTTTTCTGTCGGCGTTTTGTCAGCGAGTGGGAAGGAATTCGACCAATGCATATATGTGTGTTGGTATGTGATTTTGGACCTTACGGCTTTCGGCACGGACCGTAAGGTTAAAAATCGCGGACTAGTTTGAGAACATAAAATAATGGTTGAACGTGTGCTGTGGTATTTTGCTGTTTTCAACTACAAGGCTCAGCCTATAGACGCGCAATTCGCATTTTAATTAGCGAAACCTGTGTTGATCTATACACATCGCTGTTGTATTTTGCTGTTTTCAACTCCAAGGCTCAGCCTATAGACGCGCAATTCGCATTTTAATTAGCGAAACCTGTGTTGATCTATACACATCGCTGTGGTATTTTGCTATTTTCAACTACAAGGCTCAGCCTATAGACGCGCAATTCGCATTTTAATTAGCGAAACCTGTGTTGATCTATACACATCGCTGTGGTATTTTGCTATTTTCAACTACAAGGCTCAGCCTATAGACGCGCAATTCGCATTTTAATTAGCGAAACCTGTGTTGATCTATACACATCGCTGTGGTATTTTGCTGTTTTCAACTACAAGGCTCAGCCTATAGACGCGCAATTCGCATTTTAATTAGCGAAACCTGTGTTGATCTATACACATCGCTGTGGTATTTTGCTGTTTTCAACTACAAGGCTCAGCCTATAGACGCGCAATTCGCATTTTAATTAGCGAAACCTGTGTTGATCTATACACATCGCTGTGGTATTTTGCTATTTTTAACTACAAGGCTCAGCCTATAGATGCGCAATTCGCATTTTAATTAGCGAAACCTGTGTTGATCTATACACATCGCTGTGGTATTTTGCTATTTTCAACTACAAGGCTCAGCCTATAGATGCGCAATTCGCATTTTAATTAGCGAAACCTGTGTTGGTCTATACACATCGTAAACCGATATTGGTTTTATTTCTGAGTTTTTAATGGTTCTTAATTGCAAAACGTGACAAACAGCGTTTGACAGAGATCTCCAGGGGCAATCCGTTCATGTAGGCCTACACGCATTATCCTGTATACGTCATAATGTTATCTTTTCCCACCCCCATGTTTCCTTGTTCGTACTGGCGTTCGTGTGACTTACAAAGAAGAAGATTATGCATACAATTTCAATGGCACTTATAACAAACAAAACTAAACATAAAGTGAAAGAGGTGAAAGTTTCAAACAGTGTTGACTCAGGAAAACAGGACAACGAACAATACACACCGGTTATCTCCCCCGATTCGCTACAAAAGTAGCGGAATTGAGGGAAATAACCAGTGTGCGAAGACCACAAAGATCAACATGCAAAACGCTAGGTCCAAAAGCTAGCTGTCAGTGTCACAAATGTTTCAACCCCAACAGAGATACACAAAAATGTAAAAACTGTCTATGCAATGTACCTAACTCATTGAAGAAGTGACGGAAACCACAGATATAAGAAAGTTAGGAAGATTCAAAGGCATATGTCACAAATGTTTCAACGCCACACGCACAACACCTACTAACATTTAACCCTTTTAGCCCCACGTGTGTATTTCTAAAATTTTGGAAGTGTTACTTAACTACTATGTACCATTGCAGGAGGTGGATTGGCCATGATAATTCAAGGGTAATGCCAGATTAGCTTGGCGCCTGAAGGCGCCAAGCTAATCTGGCACTACCCTTGAATTATCATGGTCAATCAATCTCCTGCTGTAGGGACTCGGGGCTAAATGGGTTAAACAACTTTACAGTACCATGTACAATAAAACCTGTTCTGAGCAACCGCCCTTTTGGGCGAGAATAAAGTCTTTAAAAACAGGTCCTCTCTCAAGAGAAGTCTCTAATGACAAAAAAAATGTGTTGCCTGTCAATAAAGACCATCATTTAGGTGGCTACAGACACAGTCACAGCTACAGCCACCTAAATGATTTTCTTTAATGACAGGTAATCTATATTCAGTCGCACAAGACAGGTTTTGCTGTGCTGCTTGGCGCTACTTCCACGGAGATGAACAAGAACTACATAATCTAGCACGTCTCAAATAATGTCACAATGAAAATGAAAACGAAAACAGATAAACGCAACATTTCCTATTAACTTACTTCAGGGTTACGACGCACCCATGTACGCGAAAACTCCCTCCTGACTTGAGGAAGAGCCCCCCACAGTAACCAATGTCAACTTTCCACAATAGAGACCCGGTCTGGGGCCATACATATATACACACGCGTACGCGAGCAGTCAGCACGCCATAGATTCAATAACTGGGATTACGGTGTCACATGTCACACGTGAAAAGTGTCGAAAAGATAGCACTCGACAGGACTGCATTCATTCATGTAATAGTTGGAACCGCTTGGAATTTTCAAGGTAGCTAAAAACAAACCTTCCTTTTTCAAGAATCGAAGACGTTCATGAGCCCCTGCAGCCAAGGCTGCAGGGGCTCATGAACGTCTGCGCTTCTTGCAAATGAAAATGGTTCGCATATTGTTAGACAGTTCAAACCATGGACGAATTTTCCTTGAATGGAATCGGCTATACACAGTAGCGATACAAAGGTCTTTTTGCACGTTGTGTTAAAAATATCTCCAGCACAGAAGATCTATTCGCATAAGTAGGTCTTTGAAGTGCTGTACAGTTCAAGGATTACACATAATGAACGGGTTTGAACTGCAAATTCGCATGGGACGATTTGGTATAATTATACACGGCTCCGTAAAGAGCCGTAAAGACCTCAAATCAACTGTAAGGAAATTATGGAGGTTCAGTCGTATTCAAAGTACATTTAGAAACTAGAACAAGTCTGCAGTCCTTTCTACGCGGAATTTATTTTGTGTACTGAACGCTTCACCGAAGTCATTTATTCCATAGAGTCGGTTCAAAATAGTCTCTTCAGTGGCTCACGAAAGCGACTGATTTAATTATGTTAATTGACCCTTGCAGAATACGCCTGCTGTGATTACTGAGTTGCGATATTGAGGTGACTGATAATACCTGTCTCAGTATAATTGGACAGTAGACTGAGAGTCAGATATAGGGTATATATATATATATATATATATATATATATATATATATATATATATATATATATATATATATATATATATATATATATATATATATATATATATATATATATATAGATTGCTGAATTATGATTAGTGTTAGCCCTTTGGGTGGCGGTAGGGGTTTTAGTCGCGATGATTCCTGCAGGAATCATCGCGACTAAAACCGCTACCGACACGCAAAGGGTTAATATTACCACGTGAGTCTGCGAAATGTCATCCAGCATATAGTCCTACTCCATGTATGTTTAACACATTCACCAGCGGTAAGGACACCACATAGAGAGATGAAACGTCAAACCAAAAAGTTCAGGCGTAGTGCCAGATTAGCTGGGATAATGGGAAGACGCTTCTCTGTAACTATCCTAGTCAATCCATCTGATAAACTGTCTCTGAAGAGACTCACCTTTCAAAACTACTCATTTATGCCTGTATATACTTGGTGCGGCTGCTGTACAAGAAACGTTCTTTTATCAGTTCATATTAAGAAACGTTCTTTGGTCAGTTCATATTAAGAAACGTTCTTTTGTCAGTTCATATTAAGAAACCGACCATCCCAGTTCAAGGCATGCCGACGGCGGTTCGTGTCAGTCTTGCGTCATCTTGACTGAACTATCATCATGGTCGATGTCAGAAGAGCTTGGCGCGACGAAAGGCGGCGTCATTTCATTTGACGCCGCCTTCCATCGCGCCAAGCTCTTCTGCCACCGCATGGATCGACTATGACAAAGATACTGCTATGAGCTAATCAGACAGTAACTTTGAACTGCCATAGTCGATCAGTCTGCCGCAACCGGTATATAGTCATTAGACTGATGACACATCTCGATTGTGTGAATCAGTGTATTCATTGATTTAATCCCGTTCAATGCCAGCTGACCGCAGACTGTGCTTCTGCAATCTTCATTAATTCAAGACCAAAATAACCTAGCTGACCCAGGAACATGGATTCAAAGTGGTGTCAACTCAGCAAGAGGCATAGATTCTCATGAGCCCCCGCAACTGCGGGGGCTCATGAGGATCTATACCTCTTGTTGCTGGGTGGTGTTAAGAATCTCTCGATTTTAACTGAACGGGTTAAACCAACACGTACAAAAAGCATTGGTAGGCTATAGTGTACAAAAAGGTCCAAAACATCTAGAAGCCTGTGAAGGCAAAAAAGACAGGCAAGTCCATTGTTGCGTAGAGCAAGATATTCATAATATTACAATGAAAATCTCGCTTACCGCAAAAATGGACTTACTGTCTTTTGCATTCACACTAAGAGGGCAGTGTAGGTGTACATACAAAAACAGGATACACAATAAAAACGTACCGAGAATGGATCTCAAATGTCCCGTTCTCGACGAGGCTCACAATGTTCCGATCACTATACACTGGAGCGACACAGACAAGTCCCGTTGTATAAGGGTCACACATTGAATGGCACGCTCTCTCAATCAGGGGGCACTGTCACTATGGGACACTATGGTTGAAGGGGTCAATTTCGTCATATTTAGGCGTAAATAACAACAAAGAAAGAAACACGCTTAGAAAGGTCAATCACAACACAAATGAATTGTGTTGTAATTCAGCTTTCTACTACCCCAGTGGCAAAACGTTTTCGGGCCCATGACGGCCGACGTGAGCCCTTGCTCACTGGGTAAGCATGTGTTTTTCCTAGGTCTTTTTTTTAATTTTTTTTTATTTTTTTATTTTTTTATTTTTATTTTTTTAATTTTTTTTTATTTATTTATTTTTTATTTATTTTTTTTTAATTTTTATTATTATTATTATTATTTTGTTGGGAGGTGGAGGGGTATTTTACACTCTTGGCAGTCATCTTATAGATCTGGATTTCGTAAATCTACCCAGCATAAATCCACCCAAAGAAAGTCTACCCAGCGCAGATCCACCCAGCGTGAATGTACCCCGTGTAACTTTCTGTTGCAGCTGTTCCACCGGCTCAGGTGGGTGGATTCAAGCCTGAATGGATTCACGCTGGGTAGATTTCCGATGAACAGTCTTACATGACAGATTTTCGGCTGAATGTGGGTCGAATCGCGGCGGCACAAATGTACACGGGGTATATTCATTCTTAGGGTACATTTATGCTGGGTAGATTTCCACCTACAAATAGCGAAGTTGACCCTTTCAGCGACACTCCGGGACAGAGCGAATTTACAGCTCAAATACCGGTCCCCTCCCCCCCCCCCCCCCCCACACACACACCCATAAACCAACCCTCCGATTTGTTTCTTTGTTTGAGGAGTATAGACAACTATGGAACCGCTGCTAATGAGGATCTATGCCTGTTGCTTGCAAGAGACATACATCCTCATGAGCAGAGAAGGTCTATTAAAAGGGCATAGATATCTATGAGCAGGCTTTTCTTTTATAAGTCGCTCATGTAGACGAGAGGGTGTGTGTACGTCGTTCGACTTTCTACTATGTTCATATTCCGGATTAAAGCCGGCATTCCGCTTTTGAGGTAAGCGCGAGTTTCACTGTGTACAATGAAAATCTAGCTTTTCTCAGTCTAAACACATGGACACGCAGGCTTTTGACTTTCTATGTTTATAGTCGGTAATAAGAGTTGGTTGGTTCGAGAGAGGGTGTGTGTGTGTGTGTGTGTGTGTGTGTGTGTGTGTGTGTGTGTGTGTGTGTGTGTGTGTGTGTGTGTGTGTGTGTGTGCGTGCGTGCGTGCGTGTATGTGTGTGTGTGTGTGTGTTTGTGTGTGTGTGGCTCTGTGTGTGTGTGTGTGTGTGTGTGTGTGTGTGTGTGTGTGTGTGTGTGTACATGTGCATGGGTTGGTCTGCGATTTTGACATCAAGCCTACCCAAAAGGTCTTCGGGCTGACGGCGGCCGCAGCTGGCCCGCGCACGTCCGTGCGCGGGCCAGCTGCGGCCGCCGTCAGCCCGAAGACCTTTGCTAACTGGATTCTAAGCCGCAAAGGTCTACCATCACAGTGCCGGTCTGTGTGTGATCTTGGACATCACGGCTCCACGTCGGTAGATCCAAAATCACAGACCAGCACACATGCGTGTATGGGGCGGAAGGCGGTGGAGAGAGGGCCTATAAAGATCTCAAACATTGGCCGAGTGGGTGCGATAGTATATACGAAGACACGTGCAATACGCGGTTGGGGGGGGGGGGGGGGGGGGAAGCGATTTTTACGATGTGTATATATTTCTGTTGTCAACCTCTTTCGTTTCACTATGATAGCTACAGGTGGAACAGCACACTGGTTACCTCAGTCCTTCGATCCGCTGCACACGGGGTGGGGTTGAAGGGGGTTAGGGGGAGATGTAGGGAGGAGTAGGGGGGCGGGGGGAGCAGGAGTGGACAAAATCAAAAGATCGCTGTGTCGCTGTGTCGTGCTCAAGAGGGGTTGGATTCCCTCGCGCTTATCTCATGTTTGATAAATTTGCATATGCATGTAGATCACAGAAGAATGTAGAAGACAAAATAAGATCGAAAGTAGTGTACACGAAAAAAATAAGTCGTTGTACGAACGTGCGCGCACGTAAACACGCAAGCAAACACTGAAATGTTACATTCTAACCTCTAAAAAAAAAAAAAAAAAAAAAATGGGGTGAGCTGGGAGTGAGGGTAGCGAGCAAGAGGGGGCGGAGGGGGGAGGGGGGTACGAGGTGCATTGTGAATGATGAGGGGGGGGGGGGGTGCAAGGCGACAGTCTAACCTGATCAAGCAAAGTCTGCTGGGGGGGGGGGGGGGGGGGGCGGCTGCGAGGCGGTTGTCCCTCAGCCTAAAATAATCAATCCTATCAGTAAAAACAGTATGATTTTTTTTTTGTCTATCCCCCCCCCCCACCTGAATTTCCTTCCCTCCCCCCTCCCCCCCTCCCCCCCCCAGACACACCCCACTCCACCCCACCCCACCTCCACCCCCCCCCCCACCCCCACTCTCCACCCCCCCCCCCCGGCCACCCCACGGTTCCTACGCAAACACTGCAAGGTAAGTAAAGGGAAGCGTGTGGAAATCGCCGAGAAGAGACCAAGGTGCTAAAACTTGCAATGAACTGGGACTTAAACTCGACGGCCCTAGCAACATGGACCTGTTAACTTTCTCTTAGCACTAATGAAGAGTCTAGCACTCATTCACCAAACAGGAAAACGTACTGCTGAGGAACACGGACCCAAACACAGACATCAGGAGGCATTGATTATCATGGGCCCCCGCATTGCCGGGGCTCATGACGATCTATGCCTCTTGCAGATGAATGGGTTCGCTGTTGGTGTGGGTCTGTCGTTGACAAATTTGCTGTTAAAATTAACGATGTATTGTGGAGTGAAGTGGGTGGGCTGAACAGATAAATAGATTCTTCTGCTGCTAGAGAACGATAGAGTGCGACCAACTCTCTCTCTCTCTCTCTCTCTCTCTCTCTCTCTCTCTCTCTCTCTCTCTCTCTCTCTCTCTCTCTCTCTCTCTCTCTCTCTCTCTCTCCTCTCTCTCTCTCTCTCTCTCTCTCTCTCTCTCTCTCTCTCTCTCTCTCCCACACACACACACAAGCGCACACGCAGCCACATGTACAAACACAACAAGCACGCAAGAAAGAAAGCAGCCAACGATCCAATCAATCAATCAATCCAATCAATCAATCAATTAGCCAGTCAATCAATCAATCAATCAATTAGCCAGTCAATCAATCAATCAATCAATTAGCCAGTCAATCAATCAATCAATCAAATAAGCAATCTGTGAACAGAGGTAGGATTAATGCCCCCTACTGTAAACCCAAGTGAAGAGCCTATAGGCGCCCATGTCTTGTCCCTCAATGTTCTCACATCCATCTGCAAGAGACACAGGGTCACCAGAGCCTCTACAGCCACACAGGCTCGTGATAATCTATGTCTCTTGCTGGCTTAATGAGTCCATCTGCAAGAGACATAGATTCTCATGAGCCTCTGCGACAGCAGAGGCTCATGAGAATCTATGTCTCTTGCTGATTTGTACACTGATGAGAGTCTATGTCTATTGTTGACGTACATCGGCTCTTATGCCTGCAGCCGCAGAGGTTCATGAAAATATTATGCAGACATGTAGCTCTGCTGTCTTAGAGCAAGGTTGCCTCTACATGCCTCTGAAACGAAGGGGGATCACAGGGTGTAGGGAGAATGATTACATCGCGTCATCTCTATAGCGACAGATCTGAAGTAATCCTCCACTTGTAGAGAACACAAGGAGGGGCGGCCACCCCGGAATGCCTGCCAAACTTTAAGTCATACATTCAGTTTTCCTTGGACCGAAAACCACAATCTCTTTCTAAGGTGGAACATAACAAATTTGTTCGTCATAAACGACAGTGAGGCATAGATAATCAAGTGGCTTGTCAAATCTGCAGGTGCTCATGAGGATCTATGCTTCCTTCAGAAGAATGACTCGGTTCACAGAAAGGCTGTTTGAAAGTCCCAGACGACGTAAGCGAGGTGTAATAACTTAGAAGAAGGTAGTCAGTGCTAAACTAATTGGCAGGTAAGACTCCCCCTCCCCCTTCTCTCTCTCTCTCTCTCTCTCTCTCTCTCTCTCTCTCTCTCTCTCTCTCTCTCTCTCTCTCTCTCTCTCTCTCTCTCTATTTTTACGTCATACACTTTACTGACGGAGAAAAAGAGAGAGAGAGAGAGAGAGAGAGAGAGAGAGAGAGAGAGAGAGAGAGAGAGAGAGAGAGAGAGAGAGAGAGAGAGAGAGAGAAAAAGAAGAATATCACCAAACTGCAAGAGGTGTAGATATTCACGAGCTCCTGCAGTTGGGAAGGGGGTTGATGCCATGCAATGACAACACTGTATCGATATCAGCCAGATTGTCGCATTTGCATGGAAGCAGAGCCCCTTTAAATCATTCAGCCCCCGACACACCACAGCAAGACACGGATCGAGCACGTTAGTTAAAGGGTAGTGCCAGAATAGCTTGGCGCCCATAGGCGCCAAGCTATTCTGGCACCACCCTTGAACCCTAGAATTGTCCTACAGTCTTTCAGAGGGCAACTTCACAAATTCGGGATTTCGGCGGTTCTGGGGGTTAGAATATGTTAAGAAACTGAGCCCCACTGACTTTCCCAGGGCAATATGCTCTTAGATTAGTGGAGAATTCCTTGTCATTCCTGTAGTTCTGTTTCTGTGGGTATACATGGGCTATAAACGTTTAACCCTTTGACTGTCGGTAGCTTGTTTGGTCGAGGTGATTCCTGCAGGAATCAACTCGACCAAACAAGCTACCCGCGACAATCCAGACCAAAAAGGTGACTGCCAAGCGTGTGAAATGCAAAGAAGTACCCAACGGAGAAAGAAACACGCTTAGAAAAAAACGGTACAACACAATTTATTAATATTTCGGGTAAATACCCTTTGTCAAAATAGACAAACAAACAGAGACATTAGCCGCTACTTATCTTCATATGCAGAAGGAATGTGGCAACCCTACCGACAGCCCGAAAGGCCCAAATACGTGCAGGGTCGCGTCGAGGATGAAGGCCAGGTTTCAGTGAAGTGTAACTAACGGCTTTGATCGAGTCTTTGGAGTAGCGGGCCTTATGAGGCGGAACCGGCCAAATCGTTAGGCCATGTGTTGCACCGTACTGGGTCTCAGTCGTCGGTGATACTGTGTCCTTACCCCATATTACACTGGGGCCAAAAGCTTCAAATGTGTACACTGCCATATGCAAGCTACATTATAGTACTTACAGAAAAGGATATCGGCCCGATGGCTTTGGTTCAAGGGTAGTGCCAGAATAGCTTGGTGCCTAAAGGCGCCAAGCTATTCTGGCACTATCCTTGAACTATTTTGGTCAAACTTATTTCGGCAAACACTGGTGATGTATTCCGAATGAAAAGGTTAATGAACATGAGTCGATAGTGCTGTGCAGGCCGTTTAACATCGGACCGCAAAACGTTGTCCCAAATATCTCCGCCGCAGATCCGAACACTTTTCTGTACCACTTTAAGAACAAATATCCTCTAGTGCCAGTTGACTTAACATGGATTTTTTTTTTTTTTTTTTTTTTTTTTTTTTGTGCTGAACTCCTATGATTTGTCGATTTAGTCGGTAAAAATTGGTGAAAAGACAAGGACAAGCCATTTTCAATACCCCGGCCGATTTCAATATCGAGGTCAAGCATGTAGACTTCATGTATGCCTGCGCTGTTTCAGGTTTGAAAACTTGGCCAATTCACGTTAACTTGGATCTTTCTTATACCGGGCTTAATATATCTTGGGGCCCATTTAGGCCCGGGATGTAAAATCAGTCATTTCATGAAAAGATTTTTTTACGACTGTACAGCAAAACTGACGCATTGTTCGATTTAAAAATATAAAAAAAAAGTAAATCGTATTAGGTCAACTGTCACTGTATGATATTGGTTCTAAGGTTGGAACAGAAAAGTGTTTCTTTGCGGAGATATCTGCGATAAACGTTGTGCGCTGCAACGTCAAACGACCTGTACTAAGTGTTACTCGCAATACTGGCGTTTTCTAACAGCCATGACTGGTTTATAAAAAGAACGCACGCTCGTTCTAAAGCGCACGCACGCACTCACACACACACACACACACACACACACACACACACACACACACACACACACACACACACACACAAAAGTCCCGCACGCACGCACACACGTGCACACAGCGAAAGAGATACAGACTGACAGACACAGACAGCCACACAGACAGACAGAGAGCACACAGCAGGGCCACTCACTGGCGCCAGTCATCACTGAAACGGCAATAAATCCCTTTATTGTCAATGGATGCAGATTGCGTTTCTGAAATCGTTGTTAATTCAATTCGAAAGAGTCCCAGCCGTCTAAGGAACATGGATACAAAGCAAGAGGCATAGATCCTTATGAGCCCCCGCGTCAGCGGGGGCTCATGAGGATCTATGTCTCTCGCAGGCTGATTTGTGTTCACTTTTTCTCAGCAGTGAATGTGATAATCAGGGCCCATCGCAGCAAGCAATATAATAAAAAGCAATCACTGAAACCAATACCAACTACACTAATTACAAGTAGGCATACACAGTCATAACCTTACCTGAGATTATAGAGCAGGTTCACGTGGCTTCTTCTTCGGGTTTGTTGTTACTCCAGTTTTCTATAGCAATTGAAGGCGTGATTGTGTCCCATGTGTGGCCGCCATTACATAAGTATGCAATTCGGTCTGTCGTCTCCACCACTAAACACAGAGACAGAACGAATATAGTCAGAGTCCGACTAGTGGACAAAATAGTATTTTGAATCTGAGTCCGCAAAGTTCTGTCATCTGAAAGAGGCACAGATCCTCATGAGCCCCCGCGAATGCGGGGGCTCATGAGGATCTTTGCCTCTTGCCGCTAATCAGGTTCTCCATTATCTGATAGAATTTCACGCCAGCGTCTCGCCAGACACTGCATATCCTGATCGGTACAGACTGAATACACGTATACAGTATGATACTGTTCAGTCAGCAAAGTTCCCACTTCTAAAGGACAAAGAGCTTCATTGTCTATCGCAGATTGCAAGGATTCCACAAAGATCTGTGTCTCTTAAAAGTGTTCCTTGTTTAGCATTAATTTACATCTGCGTTTCTAAACCGAGAATAACTTAAGCCAAACACTGTCTGCACAGACCTGCGTGTACGTAGAAATGTGAGAATAGTTGAAAAATAAACAGAGTCGGTTAATTGACTGAGTGAACGAACCCTGACCGCAATTTTCAGTTAGGTCAAAGCGAGACAAGTCACCAAGTGGTCAGTCCAGTCACCTCGAACGACCTTCCAGCCCATGTCAGACATGCTCCAACTCTGCCTTTCAAATCACTGCTCAAGACCTATCTGTTTTTTTATGCGTATAGTTAGATGCATTTTGCAGTGCGTTAGCAATCTTTAGCAGTAACTGTTCTTGTAACGGTGTGTGTGTGTATGTGTGTGTGTGTGTGTGTGTGTGTGTGTGTGTGTGTGTGTGTGTGTGTGTGTGTGTGTGTGTGTGTGTGTGTGTGTGTGTGAGTGTGAGCTTTTGATATGAGTCACTTTAGTTTTTGTAACATTTATTGTAGCGTTTTCTTTCTTGTCCTTTTTGTTTTGTGGTTTTTGATCTTGTAAAGCGCTTAGAGCACCATTCATGGAGGTTAAGCGCCATATTAATGTACATTATTATTATTATTATTATTATTATTATTATTATTATTATTATTATTATTATTATTTTCTTGACCACCCTTTTAATGCAGTCATCATCACCCTGTACAAGAACAAAGGAGAGAAGTCTGCCTGCTCTAATTATCGTGGAATTACCCTGCTGTCCATTGCCGGGAAAATTCTCGCAAGGTTGCTCCTGAATCGGCTGGTACCTGCCATCGCTGAAGACCACCTCCCAGAGGGCCAGTGTGGCTTCAGAGCCAACAGGAGTACCACCGACATGGTCTTTGTGCTGAGACAGCTTCAGGAGAAGTGCCGCGAGCAGAACAAAGGGCTGTACGTAACGTTTGTCGACCTAACAAAAGCGTTTGACACTGTGAGCAGGCAAGGTATGTGGCAGATCCTGGAGCGACTAGGCTGTCCCCCAAAGTTCCTCAACATGATCGTCCAGCTCCACGAGGACCAGCAAGGCCAGGTCAGACTAAACAGTGACCTCTCAGAACCATTCCCCATTCGCAACGGCGTGAAGCAAGGCTGCGTGCTGGCACCGACCCTCTTCACCATCTTCTTCAGCATGATGTTGAAGCAGGCCACAGTGGACCTCGACGACGACGACGCAGTGTACATCAGGTATCGTCTCGATGGCAGCCTGTTCAACCTCAGACGACTGCAGGCCCACACGAAAACCCTAGACCAACTGATTCGTGAGCTGCTCTTTGCTGATGACGCTGCCCTCGTTGCACACACAGAGAGAGCCTTGCAGCGCATTACGTCCTGCTTCGCAGATGCCGCCCAGCTCTTTGGACTTGAGGTCAGTCTGAAAAAGACAGAGGTCCTTCATCAGCCGGCACCCAAGGAAGAGCATCGCCCTCCCCACATCACCATCGGCGAGTCCGAACTGAAGTCTGTACACCAGTTTACCTACCTTGGCTGCATCATCACGTCAGACGCCAAGCTGGACAAGGAGCTGGACAACAGGCTGGCAAAAGCGAACAGTGCTTTCGGGCGACTATTCAAGCGGGTGTGGCACAATCAACAGCTGAAAAAAGGCACCAAGATCAGCGTGTACAGAGCTGTCGTCCTCACCACCCTGCTGTACGGTTCCGAGTCCTGGGCCCTCTACCGCAGCCAACTACGACTCCTCGAACGTTTTCACCAGCGCTGCCTGCGTACCATCCTCAGCATTCACTGGAGTGACTATGTCACCAACGTCGAGGCCCTTGAACAGGCGGAAACTGTGAGCATCGAGGCTTTGCTGCTGCGGACACAGCTTCGCTGGGCGGGGCACGTCTCCAGGATGGAGGATCATCGCCTACCCAAGATCACTCTGTTCGGCGAGCTCGCCACTGGACACCGAGACAGAGGGGCACCAAAGAAGAGATACAAAGACGGTCTCAAGAAGTCACTTAGTGCCTGCCAAATCGACCACCGCCAGTGGTCTTCGCTTGCTGCGGACCGTGACACCTGGCGCTCCACCATTCACAAGGCAGCCGTCTCCTTTGAGGACTCTCGCAGAGCTAACCTTAAGGACAAGCGGCTCAGAAGAAAAAACAGAGCTGTCGTAACTCAGAACCCTGAACAGACCTTCCCCTGCAGCCACTGCGGTCGTACCTGCCTGTCCCGGATTGGCCTCCGCAGCCACGAAAATGCCTGCAGACGACGTGGGCAAGCCCTATAGAATCTTCGTTCGCGAAGTCAAGCCAAGAGATTTTCTTGAACTGTCATGTCCTATTCATTTTCATTTCCCTAAAACCTAAAACTAGCAAATTATATTACACAAATTATTCTATTTGAGGTCCCTGATCACATTTAGTGCCGTGGGACATTACGTCTGAATGAAGTTGAAGTCATATTCATGTCCCACACTGTGTTGTCTTCTGTGTGAAGAAAGGATACGAAAGAAATTAATGATGTCTAGCTGCAACACAGATCGTCCAAGCATTCATAATTCGCGATTTTCTGGAATATTCATGAGATGAAGGTCACAATAAGCCTGGCTTTCGATTTCAACTTTCACACTGTAGCGTGCCGTTATTTTGAGTTTCACGTCACTGCAGGCCACAAATCCAAGAGATATTTCATATCATAGAGCAATAAAAGAAAAAAAAAAACTGCAAAGAATGACGTTTATAGAATGTTGTAGGCATCTGTGACCCAAACATTGAGGTGAAGGTATCAAAAGGCTTCTCTAACGCTAGCTCATTAATAATAGTCAATACAGAAATCAGATTCAAACAATACCAGAGATAATGCGTTTTTACCAATCAACCCCGACCGTGGCATACCATCTACACAGACCAAGTATGATAGTTCAAGGGTGGTGTCAGAACAGCTTGGCGCCTGTAGGCGCCAAGCTGTTCTGACACCACCCTTGAACTATCATGGCTGATCTGTCTCATAACCTGAAATTTAGACTTTTGTGTACAATTAAACTTGGGGAAGGTCCAAGCGTAGGTCTCCCTGTGTAATCACCGAAGGCCAGACATTTATACAGCCACAACAAGTAATTGCAGGTCACAGACGCAGTCTCGTCTGCAACGTACACGATATTCACGCAACACAGCCGAAGCTAGGAAATACTGCACTGAGACTTCATGCGACTGAGCCAGAGAGCAATTCCAAAACCTTGAGCTGATCCAATGTAATCGAAGGCGGCAATGCAGTCAGTCTTGACAGGTAATTTCAAGTACGCAAGATCAGTCATAGAAGGCACACCATACTGCACACGGCACAGCCCAAGGCTAAAACGCTAATGGTGTCCATATTAAGGCACACGATATTTCACACGGCACAATCCAAGGATAAAACGCTAATGGTGTCCTTGTAATTTCGTTCTTTACTGAGTGCAGTAATGTTCGCTTACTATGTTAAATATGACTTATTACTTGACTGTTATGCTTGTGAAGCGCTTAAAGGTCTTCCGAGGTTCGGCGCTATAATACGTTCTCATTATTATAAAGTTCGAGGATTTGTAGGGGCATGGATCGCCTAAAGCTCTGAGATAGCGTACAAGAACATTATCCACGAAATACACATATCGTGAACAGAGTTAAGATGTAAGCACATGGAATGTAAAATTTAGAATATACATTCCTGAGATTATTTATGTGATGGTTTAAATTGAGATATGTACCTTACAGCTTTGATACGTAAAAGTTCAGATCACAGACAAGCGAACAGTGTTAAGTCTGTCGGCAAAACTGGTAAGCAAAAAAACCAAAACCAAAAAAAAAAAAAAGTTTAGGCGTTTTTATTTGTTCTAAATAACACAAATTCAAGATGCAAAGGTTGTGTTGATCTGTGATTTTGGACCTTGCGGCCGCAAGGTCCAAAATCACAGACCAACACACGAACGGTATCATATCTGCAATACAGTCACAACCTGTACATGGCGACCATCTGTCTAATCGGGCCAACCATTTTTGGTCACATGGTCTTCTTTCTGTTACTAGACGACCCTGTGTGTAATGATACTATTTGTCTAAGGCGATCAGAGTTGTTGTTTGTTTTTTTTTTAGGCCCTCGGGTGGTCGCCGCGCTACACACGTTTGACTTTCGCGGTTACATTTATAAAATAACTGCTCATAATATGGCCCCAAAACAACTTTTAAAATAGCAAGAGAAAAGTCTCTCCTTCAGTGCAAATGCACGTATCCACACTACAGCCGTCAAGAACGTTCACACACACAAAAAGCGAAAACGCTTAACTGATAGCATACTGGAATAAATCTTCATTATCTAAAGCCCTTCGACTGCAAGAGACACAGATCTTCATGGGCCCCTCCACCCACCCACCCACCCCCACCCCACCCCCTCTTGAACTGCGGCCGGCTCATGAGGATCTTTGGCTCTTGCTGAAAACATGTTCCATCAAGCCTAAATAGCCAGTAGAGAAATTCAATAATACACCTTATAATTATCCAGTCTTCGATTTCGGGCGTTGAGATTGGATTTCGTAAATTGCGTTGGGGCATGGGGATCTATATGCCTCTTGATGAGCCTTGCTAAACACTTCCGTCATTAAGGGTAGGCTGTAGGGGTGTTCAGTGATACACTTGATTACCACACTCTTCAATCTCGTAGTGAGGTTGGATTTCGTTCGTGTTTACGGAACGCTTGAGCACAATACTGCTTTCTTTGTGTGAAAACTACGATTGGAATCGATTATGCCGAGTCGTTTATTTTTTTCACTCAGCTTCACAACAGAACCTGTTTTGCGCGGCTTAACTCATTCGAGACGTGCCGCCTACGGATACGCGGCGATTCGCCGCGTATCCGTAGGCGGCACGTCTCGAATGAGTTAAGAGAGGAGAGAACACCTGTCATTAAGTAAGGTAAGGTAGTTCAGAGACAATAATATGTCTCTGGGTAGTTGTACTGATACTGATTTTTGTTTGTGTAAAAACTATGACTGGAACTTGTTTCGAGCGACCGACCTTATGAGAGCAAAGATCACCTGCCATTAAAGACCATCATTAAGGTAGCTGTACTAATACTGATTTCTTTGTGTGAAAACTACGATCGGAATCGATTAGGTCGATCCGGATTTATTCCCACTCAGTTTTTTTTATTCCCACTCAGTTTACAACAAAGCCTGTTTTGAGCGACCACTCTTGTGAGAGTAGAGATCACCTGTCATTAAAGACCATCAGTTAGCGGGTAGTTAATAGACCGCAGTATGTCTCTAGGCAGTTGTACTGATACCGATTACATTGTGTGAAAACTATAATTGGATTCGATCCGGCCGAGTCGGGCATTTCACTCAGTGTTACAGAGGAACCTGTTTAGAGCGAACACCCAATGAGAGGAGAGGTCACCTGTCATTAAAGACCGTTATTTAGGTGGCTGTAGCCAACGAAATGATGGTCTTTTCTGACAGGTGACACTGTTTTGCCCTTCAAGACTTCTTTGTGAGATAACGCCTGTCTCTGAAGGCAATTTTCTTCTTGCAAAACAAGGTGGTCGCGCAGCACAGTTTCTACTGTAAAGGCGGAACTGACGCAATTTCTGAAACCTTCAAGTTGTTCATTCAACGCAAAAGAGCGCCAGCAGTTTAAGAAAAGATGGATGCGAAGTGGCGTCAGCAAGAGGCATTGATCCTTATGAGCCCCCGCAAATGCGGGGGCGCATGAGGATCTATGCCTCTTGCAGTTGGGTGGTATTTATTGTTTCTTGGCAGTCATGGGTTTGAACAGTGGCGTTAAAAACGGCGGGGAGAGGGGTGGGGGGGGGGGGGAAGCTGGGGGTGACAATCCCCCTGGCACCCCAGTATTTTTGGAGAAAGATAGGGGGTAGGGGGGATTGGGCGGTGTATCTCTTACCCCCCTCACTCCTCACCACCCCCCTACCCCTTTCCCCGCTCCCCAACCCCGACACACATCTTTTTTTTAATTGTTTTTAAGTATTTTGATTTATAAGTTGTATTGGTCCGAGGCTGGACAACTATTCAACAAACAAACAAACAAACAAACAAATAAACACACAAACAAACAAACACACACAAACAAACAAATTAACATACAAACAAACAAACGCTAAACTGAACAGTAGTATACATAACTCGCAAGGTAATAGATAAATTCACTGGTTAAGATAAATGAAAGCTTCACACATTTCTAATTCAATTCAAATTCAATTATGCATGTGTACTTGTATAACTTCGAAGAAAATGAGTACACACCTCGTTAACCCGTTAACCGCCGAGAAAAACGTGAACACGATCCAGCTGCAAGAGACATAGATCCTTATGGGCCGTCGCGACTGCCAGGGGCTCAAGTGAATCTATGCCTCTTGCTGAGACCAATTTGTATCCGTGTTTCTTGGACGTTGTTGTCTTTTGGTCGTTGAATGAACCAAGATTTCAGAAACAAAATATGTACGTGCAGTGGCAGAGAAGGGGTTAAATCGTTGACTTTTACGACATATATCCGAATATGGGTCTGTCTGTAGTGGCTGGATTCACGATTGCATTAAGCAATGTACGTTTAACCCATATCATACTGAGGCTAAAAACTTCAAATGTGTACACCGCCATATGCAAGCTACATAATAGTACTTACAGAAATGATATACACCAATGGATTTAGTTCAAGGGTGGTGCCAGAATAGCTTGGCGCCTGGAGGCGCCAAGCTATTCTGGCACTACCCTTGAACTATTTTAGTCAAACTTATGTCACACACTGGTGTATTCCGAATGATAAGGGTTAAGTTCATTCCAAACAAGTCACGCCCACAATACACACAGACACCACACGCATACCTCGACTAAAATATTGAAAGGACTCTTATGGCGGCAAGCAAAATTTTTTCCTAGTCAAGTGGACAAAACGGCTTAACAAAATCATACACTGAACTCTACACACTCAAATTTACACGAGGAACACAGATGTAAAATATACGTGGCACTGAAGAGGCAGAGGTCCCTCACGGATCAACCCCTGAGGCCGAACAACGCCCAAACCCTACAACGTTAGTGAACGCGGACAGTCATGTTTCGGAGTTTTTTTGTTGTTCGTTCAACGCCAGAGTCGGTCCAGGCCGTCCAAGGAACATAGATACGGTCGGTGTCATCAAGAGGCATAGATCGTCATGGGCGGGGGCTCATGAGGATCTATGCCTTTTGCAGATTGGTGACGTTCGCTGGTTGGGTCGAAGCCCGAGTTTCGACGAGTCGTATCTTTTGCATACCTTTAATTTAACCATCGTGTTCGTGCAACTGCCGGTAGGGTACAGTACTGGCCGGCTGCACGCACACTGGAGGGGTTAAAGTTTGGCCGACCTTATCTGAGCCTTGCCTCGGTCTGTGTGGATCTATGCCTCCAGCGGGTACGTGATGTCCAAACAAAACGTGCTACTTAAAGACGTTCCTATAATTTATCCTGGCATTAAAAGTACCGTCCGTTATGGTCCACGGCAAAAAGTGTTTGTCCGACCTCGCCTTGCGTGTTTGGCTAGTTGTGAAAATAATGATATACACATGTACATTCAGCGTCAATGGTGTATGCATACATTGTGCGACATTCAGTTTGTGTGTGTGTGCCGGTTTGGGAGGGGGTGGCGGGACGGGGGAGGGGGGGGGGGATTAGCGTACCCGAGCCTTGGGTCCAGTTTAAGTATGCACTCACTTATTTGCATGAGTTCCTGAATTCATGGGTTTACGCTGCTTTCCGCAGACAACGTACAATCATAGACTCCATCCACATGTGGATTATTGTGATGCCTTGGAATGTACCAGACAAGCAGGCGAACACAACAATAAACAAACAAATACACTGACGAACGAACAAAACAAAGAACCAACCACTGAACCCGGCAACCAAACAACCAACCAGCAACCAACCAACCAACCAACCAACCAACCAACCAAAAAACAAACAAAACAAAACGAAACAAAACAAAATAAATATATGCGTTATGACAAAATGGGTCCTTGTGTATTGCTCTGACAGTCTGTATTGTAAGGAACTAACCAAATATTACAAAACCCAGCTTACAGCCCCCTTCCTACCGACTTGTAGAGTCAAATTTCTAAATATGCCAGCTCTCATTTATGTCCGAGCGACGTCATGCTTAATTTACAGCAGTGCTCTTCAGTTAGAAGTGTCGTTCAGTTCATACTGTCATATAACTAATTTGTTTATTGCGCACTCATAAATGTCATTTTGCGTGTCCCCTGACATCGGAGCTCACAACATTTTTCGCAAATATCTCCGCAAAGAACGACTTTTCTATACTAATCTTAGAACAAATAGCATTCAGTGACAGTGGACCTGATACGATTTACTGTTAAGAAACTCGAACAATGCGTCAGTGTTGCTGTACTGTCGTAAACATTCGGAATTTTTTCATGAAATTACTGATTTTACATCTCTAAATGTGCCCCATAGATATATTAACTCATTCTACCCCAACACCGAACTCCTTAAATTTTGCCATTGTCCTCTGAAGACTGCATTGCAGTGCAGGACACAGATCGACCATGATAGTTCAAAGGTGATGCCAGAATAGCTTGGCGCCCATAGGCGCCAAGCTATTTTGGCATCACCCTTGAACTATCATGGTCGATCCTTATCTTGCTGTGGTGTGTCTGGGGTAGAATGAGTTAAGCCGAGTATAAATCGGAATGATCCATTTTCGTGTAGACTGCGGCCACGTTTTGATGAAACAACAGCGCAGGCATACATGAAGTCTTCATGCTTGACCTCGATATTGAAATCTGCCGGGGCTCTGTTTAGGCATAGGGGCCTCACGGCTGATGATGGTTCTTTGACTAAATGCAAATCCGCTGCGCCACCGCGTGCACGCATTTTGAATTCGGGGCTAGATGCGGTAGCGCGCACGCGATGGCGCAGCTGATTTGCGTTTAGTCAAAGCACCATCGTCAGGCCCCTACTGACTGTGTTTAGGGTATTGAAAACGGCTTGTTCTTGTCTTTTCACCAAAATGTTACGACTGTAGAGCAAAATCGATAAATCATAGGAGTTCAGTAAAATATATTGCTATAAGTCAACTCAGTGGCACTAAATGATATTTGTCTTCTTAAAGTGGTGCAGCATAGGAAAAGTGTTTCTTCGCGGAGACGCGTGGCAGCGCTCTGATGTCAAACGGCCTATACTGAACTCATTCTACCCCAGACACACCACAGCAAGATAAGGATCGACCATGATAGTTCAAGGGTGATGACAGAATAGCTTGGCGCCTATGGGCGCCAAGCTATTCTGGCATCACCCTTGAACTATCATGGTCGATCTGTGTCCTACACTGCTATGCAGTCTTGACAGGACAACGGCAACATTTGGGGATTTCGGTGTTGGGGTAGAATGAGTTAAAGTACTATTACACGTAAATATGAAGACATATTTCAGCACCATGTGTGTTTGTTAAGCCTCGTCAACACACCTAATGAACTTTAACAGCAGTTGGGACACGCAGAATGAAAACAGTTCTAACTCAGACTCCGAAAAGCCTAATCATTTTGATTCGATGGAATGTGAGCGCGCGCTCTTCTCGGTTTGGGTCCCCTTATTTCAGCCGAGCGGTTTGTTTATAATTGCTGTCATCGCGTCTAATACCCTATGGAAGGCAGTCACTGAATCAGCTCGCGCAGCTTCTTGTATGTAAGGACCAGCATAATGATAGAGGCAGGCAAGAGTCAGGATTCTCATGAGCTTTCGTATCTGCGGGCGCCATGAGGATCTATCTTTATTCCAGACAGGAGGTGTTTATCATTGAGTGTATCTCGGACAGTGTGATAGTGGTCCTTTCTACAGATGAGAAAAGGCATAGATCCTCAAAAGTCCGCCACGCAAGTTACAGGAACGTGACCCATGAGAATCTGTGCCTAAGTTTTGCTTTTTCAGTTCACACAATTTTAATTTCCAGGCTGAGTGGGGGAAAGGGAGGGAGATGCGCTATTGTGGTTTGCAGTGAGTTTCAGCCGTTTCTTTTGTTTTTCAGTAACCGTACATCAATGACCATATTATAAATCCCCCTCTTTTGTTCTGGTAAAGACAGTCGGGTTCACTACGGAATATACTTGAATCTGCTGAGGCACATATAATTCTGAAAACTCAGAAATTTAAAAGCCAGGTTACAAATTTAAAATATATACTGACACAGTTCTCCAAAAAGCCTAATCATTTTCATTCGATGGAAAAATGTGAGCTCTATCTATTCTGTTTCTGTCCCCATTCTTCAGCCGAGCGGTTTGTTTATAATTGCTGTCAACGCGTCTATTACACTATGGAAGGCAGTCAGTGAATCAGCTCGCGTATCTTCTTGTATGTGAGGACCAGCGTAATGATAGAGCCAGGCAAGAGGCATGATTCTCATTAGTTTTCGCATCTGCGGGCGCCATGAGGATCTATCTTTATTCCAGACTGACAGAAGGTGCGTATCAGTGAGTGTATTCAGTGTGATAGTGGCCCTTTCTACTGATGAGAAAAGGCATAGATCCTCAGAAGTCCGTCATGCAAGTTACAGGATCGTGATCCATGAGAATCTGTGCCTAAGTTTTGCTTTTTCAGTTCACACAATTTTAATTTCCAGGCTGAGTGGGGGAGGGTGAAGGGAGATGCGCTTATTGTGGTTTGCAGTGAGTTTCAGCCGTTTCTTTTGTTTTTCAGTAACCGTACATCAATGACCATATAAATGAACACACTTTCACGCCCTCTATCGTTCTGTTAAAGACAGATTCGGGTTCACTACGGAATATACTTGGATCTGCTGAGGCACATTATTATACGGGCAGAAATTTAAAAGCCAGGTTACAAATTAAAAATATATACTAAACTGGGCTGGGATAGGGCTATTATTTGGTTGAGGGCTGGGGACAGTACAAGGCTTTTGCCAGCCTTGAAGGCCGCTTTCATCGGAACTGCCGTCAGATGGTATGGCAGAAGGTTCTCTGTTCCGTCTGATGTGCACAGAGACAAATGAACCTATCAAGAAACATTCATTCCACCGTTACCGCATACTTTCACGAGGATAAATATATTCTTGTTTTTACATCAGACGGACGGCATTCACTGCCTAGCAATGTTCGCCCATAACCAAAGACAAAACTCCCCAAGAGGCATAGATCTTCATGAGTTCCGCGCAGAGTGCGGGGGCTTGTGAGAAGCTACATGTACTATATGTATCTTGGTCGCTAGTGTTGCCTCTATGCTGCTATGTTTACGCAGCCGGGATGAAATCGCGACCACCGAGCCCAAAACAAAACACCCATGGCTGTCAACACGTGTGATTCGACGACCGTCCCGGCACTGCGGCGTAGAATAGCCGTAGAATAGCGCGATGCTCATGTTCCCTTTAGGTTCACGGCAGTGCAAACTCGAGTTTGGAGACTAACTGAAAAGCACACCGGCGTAATCGCACTTATTTATTCTCCTCATCCGTTAGCGTGCCAATCCGCTATTTTTAGCTATTTCTCGTACTGAAAGCATTGTATTTATAATTCGTTGTTAAATTATTTGATATTAAGACGACCTGTGCTGAATTGGACTGTCCTGTGTCTAAATGAACCATAGCTAGACCTGTGTGTCGCGTTTCCTAACCTTCTGTTACAGAAGTGTATCTTTGAACTGTTACGGCGGTAGTGGGCCGTTAACTCATTCAGCCCGGCGCACGTATTTCCCACATTTTGGAGGCGTCATCTAACGACTATGCACCTGTTACAGGAGATGGATCGACCATGATAATTCAAGGGTCGTGCCAGATTAGCTTGGCGCCGACAGTCGCCAAGCTAATCTGGCACGACACTTGAATTATCATGGTCGACCCATCTCCTGCTGTAGTGCGTCAGGGCTGAATGGGTTAAACATAACACACACATGCCCATAGCTGACATACTATGCAGATCTCGGAATTTTCCTCTGAAGATTATATATACTGGCCGGTTCTGAAATCGATCGTGATAGAACAATTGTCTCCAGTTATGAGCCTGGACGACAATGATTGTTCAAGGGTGGTGCCAGAATAGTCTGCTTGGAGCCAGTATAGGCGCCAAGCAATCTATACTGGCCGGCACTGACTACTAGTAATTCAAATTTATTGTTCCGCTGGCACCGAAGTGATCGGGGACTGATCAACTGATTCTGGCACCACCCTTGAACTATCAATGGTCGATCCTGTTGTAATGTATCTGGACTGAATGGGTAACTCATTCAAAGAACCCCGCTTCAATTGTTTTCGGCTACGCTAGAGGACACTTCAGAAGCTTTTGATGCCTCGGGGCGCCTTGATAAGTGAAAGCGCCGATTGCGAACCGACGAAGTACCACACGCAATAATACGAAAGGGACATAACCCAGTAACAGGTCATGTGCACTGTGTCCTCAGAAACGAAATAGTAAGTTTCGTCCCCTGCTAAGGAGGCCAGATGATGGACTCTTCCCCGTAATTATAACGTCTCGTCTCCAGACAGTGCAGCTTACTTTTGATATGAAAGTAATAGAGGTATGTAATGCAAGTAAGAAAAAGGAAAAAGAAAACGCAAATTGCAAAACAACAGTGAAAAGTCGTGTATCTTCAAGTTTTTAATTTCACAAAAATCTCAGAGAAAGCGGCCGCAAATCTAACAAATTTAACAACAACAACAACAACAACAACAAAAAGTTCACCACCGTTATGTATGAGCAAGTAATCTCCAAGGTCTAGAAACGATGCACGTTTTGTAAGAAGAGGACGACTGCATGATCTTTAATCCTTTACGTGTCGGTAATGGTCTATGTCATTTAGTTTAGTCGCGATGATTCCTACGGGAATCATCGAGACTAAAACCACTGCCGACACATAAAGGGTTAATTTTATTAAGATTCTGTCACTTTTTTTTTACTCTCTCTCTCTCTCTCTCTCTCTCTCTCTCTCTCTCTCTCTCTCTCTCTCTCTCTCTCTCTCTCTCTCTCTCTCTCTCTCTCCATTTATATACTTTATATACTTAGTTTGTGTATATTGTGTCGTAGTTTTGTAGGGCAGGTTTGAAAAATGTCTGTGTCTGTGATGATTTCAATGCCTCAACCGTTGATAAATAAAGCTTCATAGAATCATTGAATCTTTCTCTATTTAGCAAGCACACGCCCGCGCACACACACACACATACACACACACGCACGCACGCACGCACGCACGCACGCACGCACGCACGCACACACACACACACACACACACACACACACAGACAAATACATCCATCCATACACGCACACACAGACAAATACATCCATACATATACGCACGCACAAACATACTCTATCCCAACTCCCCTCGTCAACTAAAAACCACCCGCCCATCCACATCCACCCGCCAAGTTGAATCCCGATCAAAACGGACAGTCAGAGTGGAGAGAGAGAACTACCCTTAAATTATCATGGTCGATCCATCTCCTGCAACAGGTGCATAGTCGTTAGATGACGCCTCCAAAATTTGGAAAATACGTGCGCCGGGCTGAATGAGTTAAGGCCATTTTAATGAAAAGCGAGATTTACACTGTTTACAATGAAAATAATGTAAATCTCGCTTTTTATCAAATGGACTTGCTGTCTTTTGCCTTCACATATAAGGCCGAGTTACACGCACGTTCGTCATGAAACTACAGGAACATTCTCGACTGTGAACCAAAGATTAAGCATTAATAAGATCGAAAGTCCATGGAAAAGTATTCCAGATAGAAACATGGGAGGCGTGTTACTCGTGAGATCCTCCTGGGTCATGGTATGGAGTATGACGTCCAGTCGCGCCACCGTGCCGTTCCCAACTCGGAATGGAATGATTTGTGGATAGCATCCATTTAACGATACCTGTGGAGAGATGGAGGAACAGATCTAATAATAATAATAATAATAATAATAATAATAATAATAATAATAATAATAATAATAATAACTGTAGTTTGCTGTTTTCAATGCCAGCATGGGCATTCATTTCAGCGAAAAAGGGAAAATCATTTTCAAATTAATAACTAGTCCTCTGTGCGTGAAGACACCGGTACTGTTCATAGTACTGTTGGCTGCATGCATTAAGGAGGGCCTTTAAAACGTACTCTAGTCACAATTTTGAAAGACACGTTGTTCGGAAATCAAAGCTTAGGTCAAAACTGCCCGAGTTTCAACGAAAACGGTGGATTAACTCACTCTGCCCGCGGCACACCACAGCAAGATATCCCTCGACCATGATAGTTCAAGGGTGGTGGCAGAATAGCTTGGCGCTTATAGGCGCCAAGCTATTCTGCCACCACCCTTGAACTATCATGGTCGATCTGTCTCCTGAATTGTAATGCAGTCCTCAGAGGATAACTCCAAAATGTGGGTATTTCCTAGCTCGGGCTCAATGAGTTAAAAGCACGGACAAACATGCGATACCGCATGTTTGTCCGGGCTTTTAATCCACTGTTGGTGTCAAGGGATAGGCAGTTTTTGACCTATTTTTGATAAATTATTTTGTTTTCATCCAGACGTCACACGATCAATCCCTTTAGCGCAAACTCTACCACATGACCGAGCTACAAAATCCCTTGTAGCGACTAATGGCGGGCTTTTTGTAGCCCTCTTTCTGATGCGTCTTGGATACCAGTTTTGTTCTATAAAACATCAACAAAACGTTCTAAAGTACACAGTTACTAGTGTAGTTCGAAACAGCAGGCACACTATTAGAGTTGTTTGTAGCACACATTTGCAGCAATAACTGTGTAATAGACCACTAAAGAAAGAATCTTTGCGGAATCGAAAGCACATGAGCATCCTATGTGACTATTTTATTGAAGAATTTCTACAATTTGTTTGGCAAACAGTCACTCACCTCTCAATTCCATTGCATTACTCTGACAATGCTGCTGGTCAAACAGACGGCAACGTCATCAAAGGTCTTACATTACGTCATAAGTCTTGATGTATTGTTACGATTGTGGTTGTGTTGTCGTGAGAGCATGCATGTGTTAATCGTAGGTAGCGATCCGATGTTTATTTGAGCTATCATGATTACGAATCACGTACCTTTTTAGTAAGATTCGTTTTCGTTCACACAGAGAGCCGAATTTATTGATTAAATACACGGAGTTGATTTCAGAAAGTTCGGAAAGCCGCTCGAATACTCATAGTTGTTGTCTGTGCGCGTGAAGTTAGCGGTCAGTAGTGTTTTAAGAATAGTCGTGTACTTTCCAGAGGATGCGGGCAAGGTCGTGACCTGTTTGGCATACTTTTGTGTGACGTCGTGGTGACGCGCCGGGATTTCCCAACATAGGGGCTCAGTGGAAATAGCAGCCAGATTTTTGGAGACCATTCTAGTGAATTCTTTTTCATTAATATTTATGAGTTTTAGCTCCGTATTTTGTTCTGATTGGTTGTGTTGTACGAAGTTGCTCGATTACTCTGGAAAGCGGCATACCACTAAGATCGTGCTAGGAAGCACGTGTACGCCATTGTTCAGTTGTAGAATTGCGATGTAACAGCGTTGGTACGTTGTTCAGTTGTATAATTGCAGTGTATCGTAAGCACATTGTCATTGAGAGAGCTACGCAAGGTATCGTGCTTCATTGTCAGTGACAGAGTTATGCAGTGTACGGTGATGTACATCGTATGAGAGACGCATTGTGTCAAAGTGTAGACATTTTGCAGAGGGGACATTGTATCAGTGTTGGTGCATTTGTGAACGCATTGTATGGAAATCGCATCACAGCATTACAATATTGTTGGAAATGTTACTCCAGTGTTGTCTACACAACCTTAAGCCACGTGTGACGGGTTGCAGCTGAATGAAGTTTCTTTAAAAGAACCGGCCTTACGTGCGTGCCGTCTGGTGTGATATCATACTACGACCACGACTCAACACGTAACATTTTGGCACCTCCGACGGGACTTCTTCAGTTGGCTCAGTGGAAAGGGTAGCCGGAGAAAACAGCCAGCAGTGAAACGCAGAGATGGCGAGATCGGAAATGGAGACATTCCTGAAAATTGGAAAGGAATGTGGACTCGAAGGAGCTCAACTCCTCGAGTTTGTAAAGGAGAGAGAGAATGAGAGATTGGAGAGAGAAATGGAGAGACTGGAGAAAGAATAAAAGAGACGAGAGAGAGAAAAAAACTAAGAGACTGGAGAGAGAACTGAAAGAGAAAAGAGACTCGAAGAAGAAAAGAGACTGGAGAGAGAAGAAAGAGCTAAAGCGCGTGAAATCAGGAAACTCGAAATTCAAGCAGCAGAGGCAGAGAAACAGCGAGAACACGAAATTCATTTAAAGCAGATGGAGATAGAGGCACAGAGGCAGAGGGCTACTAAAGCAACAACCTTAGTCAGCAGAGAGCAAACAGCCCGTGCGCCAAAGCTTCCACCTTTCGTTGAAAATTCAGATAAGATGGACGCTTGCCTAGAGCGATTCGAGCGCTTTGCAAGCAGCAACTCTGGAGACAAGAGACTTGGGCTATTAAGCTGAGTGCACTTCTACCGGCAAAGCGCTTGAATTTTACACCCGCTTGCCAAGAGAAGAAGCCGAAGATTATACGCAGTTGAAAGCCGCCCTGCTTAGACAATACGACTTCACTGAACAGGGTTACAGGCGACGATTTCGGAACTGCAAGCCTGAAGAAGGAGAAACACCCGGCCTATTCATTGAAAGGATCAGGAGCTATCTGGAGAAATGGATAGAGCTGGCTGGTTTAAACAAAGAGTACCAGGACCTGTGTGACCTCATCATCAAAGAACAAGTCCTCAACGCATGTTCTAAGGACCTGGCCGCCCACCTCAGGGAGCAAAAAGACCAGTCCCTAAAGGCCCTGGCCGACTTCGCTCAAAGATAAAAGAACCTTACGTGCGTGCCGCCTGGTGTGATATCATACTACGACCACGACTCAACACGTAACATATATATGTATATTCTTTTGACGTCAGTCACGTCTCGGGTAATCCAAATCGGAAGATTTCAGCTTGATTTCTCATCCGTTACGAAAATAGTGGAGGAATGAAAACAAATACGTTATGGGTAGCAGGGTTTGCTGCACAGACCCTTGTAGGCCTTCGGGAAGTCAAAGGAACCATTGTACCCCTCACGCCTTCGGCCTTCGGGGTACAACGGTTCCTTTGACCTCCCTCAGGCCTACAAGGGTCCGTGTAGCAATCCCCTGCGGCTACCAATAACTTATATTCTAGAACTTTGACAACAAAGTATGAGAAATACCCATCACTGACCAGAAGCCGGTAACGCCCAGGCAGAAGTAGCTTCCAGTACTCTCCCTCACTTGTCGTTCGTGACGTCACCATTTCCCGCCCTTGCACCGTGACTATAGCACCCTTTATAGGACGCTTCTGCTGGTCCATAACTATTCCCTTTACACCTGAGACGAAAACAACATAACATTCTGACTCAATTCACCTGCCATAATTTGACTCGAAATATTCAAAGCTCACATATTCAGCCCCGCGGCCTACGAAGGAGTTCAAGTTCTTCCTAAATTCACAGTACAGCTGGGCCGCAAAATCCGAGGATAAAACGCTGAAAAACGGATGACCAAAAGATCCTCGTAACCACGTCAGCACGTGACAGCCGCGGGCCCGAGAACATTTGTTTAATAGGTGCCGGTTTTTCTTCACATGCCCAGTACATAATGTTACGTTGAACAAAAATTTCAAAATCACCATTAAAACCATACGCGGCTTCCTTTTCTTCCAGTCTGCCCTGTGAATCCGAATAAGTCTGTTTTTTGTGAAAAGCGAGATTTTAGTTGTATTACAACGAAAACCTCGCTTTTCAGAAAATGGACTTAACTCATTCAACTCCGACACGCCACGACAAGGCGTGGATTGAGGGTGATAGTTCAAGGGTTGTGCCATAATAGATCCCCTGCCCCCGCCTATCAGGCACCCAATCGCCAGCCCACAGAGAAATACACAAGTATAGAGCAAGACGATCATCTACATCAGCTAAATCTATAGAGGATGTAGATGATCGTCTTGCTCTATACTTGTGTATTTCTCTGTGGGCTGGCGATCAGTGGGTGCCTGATAGGCGGGGGCAGGGGATCTAACTGTTTGTCTGTCCAGCGCTGAGTAATTCCCCTTGGTCTGTATACAATTCTGCCAGCGCTAGCCTCACCTATCATCAGTCTAGTTTGTGATTGTGCCAGAATAGCCTCTGGCACAAACCTTGAACTATCACGCTCGATCTGTTTCAAGAAGTGTAATACAGTCTTCAGGGGGCAACTTCAAAGTTTTCGGATTTCGGTCCTGGAGCAGAATGTGTTAATGTCTTTTGGCTTCAAGGGGCAGCAATGTCCAGCACACTAGCAGACAGACGTACCCATGTGCACCTGTTTCATTAAATCCAGCATTGGCCGTCGGTCTGCTTCCCAGTAGGGCCGCAACTTACTAGGCTGAGGGTACTTGCAACATGATAGCTCAATTGTAATCTCCACACAGCCGGCTTGTAAGTAGTTATAGTCTTGCATGCCGCCTGAAAAAAAAGAAAGAGAGCATTATTTGAACGTATTTAATCGTTTGGCTGTCGGTAGCGCCTTTTCTCACCGGCAGCCAAAGGATTATTTCAATTCACATCGGCTTAACTCATTCAACTCTGACACTTCACGGGAAGTGACATGGCTCGAACGTGATAGTTCAAGGGTTGTGCCAGAATCATGGGCGCCAAGCTACTATATTCCGCCTGGCACAACCCTTGAACTATCATGCTCGATCTGTTTCCAGAAGTGTAATACAGTCTTCACTGATGGGGCAACTTCAAAATTTTCGGATTTCGGTCCTGGAGCAGAATGTGTTAACAGAGGTGAGGTTATGGCTAAATCAGGAGTAGGTTATGTCGAACATTACACGGACTTCAAACATTCCGTGGACTCATCCAATCAGCTAAATCCGCAAGAGGCGTATAATTATATTCTCATCAGCCTATATAATTATGCTCCTTGTTCGGTAAGAGTTGCCGCATTCTAATGAGGGCTCAGATGGAACAGGCTGGATGAATCCCGCATTGGATATTATAACTCATGACGCCCTGAGAATGAAATTATCAACTCTGCAGATATCCGTTGAGGTCTGTGTCACAGTTCTGGAGACAGAGCAACCATGATAGTTCAAGGGTGGTGTCGGAACAGCTTGGCGCCTACAGGCGCCAAGCTATTCCGACACCACCCTTGAACTATCCTTGGTCGATCCACATCATCTCGCAGCATGCCAACGCTTTATGGTATACAGACCGTGCAATGTTTGTATTCCAGACCAAAAAAGGTGACTGCCACATCTTTCAGTTGTCACTTCTACACGCACCGATAAGATATTAAGATAAGTAGCGAAGTGTATTCTTGTCTGTTTGTCTATTTTGAAAAAGGGATTTCAACCCAAATATTACTAAATTGTGTTGTAACTGTCTTTTCTAAGCGTGCTTCTTTCTTCGTTGGGTTACTCTCGTGCAATGGTTGACCTACGCTGGATTTCAGGACACTCATCTGTTCTTTGCGATACGATGGCTTTCCTCACCAGTGAGAGGATACCAGTCTGCGCCATTGCTGATTCCTTCCTCAAAGTCGTACTGTCCGCACTGTTTGGTTTTTTTCATGGTTGGGTGAGCATTGGCGTACGTCACTGCCAGGTAAAACAGCAGGTCATCATCAGGTGAAAGGGATTCCCTCGCCTCGTCCACATGTTCATCTGTTGATGAGATAAGAATAATGATGATGATAATGATGACGATAATAATATTTTAAAAAATGTATGATTATTATTGCTATTATTATTATTATTATTATTATTATTATTATTATTATTATTATCATTATTATGTCCTGTGAGAAACAATATTCTGCTGATGAGATAGTACTACTACTACTACTTCTACTACTTACTTACTTACGCCTGTCACCCCTACCCGGGTATAGGCCGTCGACGAGAGACCTCCAGCAACTCCTGTCCTGTGCTTCTCCTTCGATTCTACTCCAGGTGGTTCCCAGTCTCTTGATGTCTGCTTGGAGGTCTCGACGCCAGGAGTTTCTCGGCCTACCTCTTTTCCTCTTTCCCTGGGGGTTCCATGACAATGCCTGCCTAGTGATACTGGAAGCTGGCTTTCTCAGACTGTGACCGATCCATCCCCATCTTCTTCGCCCAATTTCATTCTCTGCTGTTATCTGCTCTGTTCTCTCCCAGAGTCTGACGTTGCTGATCTTCTCTGGCCAGTGGATTTTCAAAATTCTTCTAAGGCAACTGTTCATGAAGGTCTGTACTCTGTTGACTGTGGTTTTTGTCAATCTCCATGTCTCTGCTCCATATAGGAGAACTGCTTTTACAACTTCTACTACTACTAATAATAATAAAGACGACAACGACATCGAAGATGATGATATTATTATTAAAGTACTAGTAGTAGTAGTAGTAGTAGTAGTAGTAGTAGTAGTAGTAGTAGTAGTAGTAGTAGTAGTAGTAGTAGTATCATCATTATTACTACTGTTAGAACATGCATGTGTGCTGATCTGCGGATCTAGGCCCTAAGGCGGAAAATTACAAACCTATACACGCATAGCATTTAATCTAGGAAATGAGCTAAGAAAAATGCCGTACCAGCAAATGGACCAGCCATCAAGCCTACCTTCCATGTAGTTGTCGAAAGGATAACTGGCGACCAGTGCGCCACCGTGCAGCCCCACAGAGAGGACGAACTGTACGGAGTGAACCCAGTCTATGATGGCCTGAGTCTCCGGCTGGATCGGGGCTGGATTTGGTCGGAAAAAGTCAGGAAAATTTCTGTTCAGGTCATAGCCATTGGCGTTAGACCTGAAAAAGAACACTGTCATTGCGATTTTTGAACAATTCCTGAAACTTGTTTAACTCATTGAGTCCGACGGCCGCATTTCTCAAATTTTGGAGGCGTCATCTAATGACTATGCACCAGTTGCAGGAGAAGGATCGACCATGATAATTCAAGGGCAATGCCAGATTAGCTTGGCGCCGATAGGCGCCAAGCTAATCTGGCACTACCCTTGAATTATCATGGTCGATCCATCTCTTGCTGTAGTGCGTCAGGGCTGAATGGGTTAACTTTTACTGAAGCTTGAGGAACTTTCCAAACATTTTACTTTTCCAACTTTTCATGGAACCTTTCTAACATTTTTGTGGTCAAGAAACTTGTCGAAATGAAGCATAACACTTCCAATATCAAGAACTACATGCAGTTAAAAGGGAGAACTTGAAAAAGAAAGAAAAAAAAGACAGTTCCAGAATGTACCAGCGGGGACAGAAATGAAAGTTCCAGAAACGCACTCATGACTAGGGCGACCTGGGGAACAAAAAGGTAGTTAATCCAACAAAAAGGTGGCTAAGTCCCTCAAGGCAGATCAGACTGGATGGAATCATTCAGTTATATTGTATGTGAGCAAAGACGGATCATGTAGTTCTCTCCCTTCACAGCGCATTTTCCTAAAGATCTTCGAAAGACAATTACGACTGCGGGAACTCCTGGCCGCTTGGAAATAAGCTTTTCCGTTCTTAGCGCCTTTTTCTACCCACCGAGTTAGCGAAAGGCTGTGCGCGGGCCCACTGCGGCCGTTGTGGCTCCGAAGACGTTTTGCTTCTGGGATACTACTTTGGCAAAGGACAGAAGACGATTGCTAACGAAAAACAAAGGCGCACCTTCCCTGGATGCCTTGACAGTCAGGATTGACGGAGGCAGCAAAGCCGTCAGGGTTCATACTGGGCAGTATGTGGATCGTGGTGGTGTTGAGGAGATGAGAGACTTCGCTGTCCGTCCCGTATCTCGTTACAAGGTACTCTATCATGTGCAGCAGTTCTTCTCGGCCCACAGCCTGGAAACAAAAAGAACGTTTTTCGAATGACCTCATAAAATTTAATTAATTCAGCCTCGACGCAGTACAGCAGGGGGATGGATCGAACATGATAATGTAAGGGTAGTGCCAGATTAGCTTGGCGCCATCCGGCGCCAAGCTAATCTGGCACTACCCTTAAATTATCTTAGTCGATCCATCTCCTGGAACTGGTAAACTTATGTTAAGTGACACCTCCAACATTTGGGAAATACGGCCTTGGGGTTAAATGAGTTAAACTGACGATTTTCTGTGCTGGTCTGTGATTTCGGACCAAACTGACCAGACCCGGCAGCACACAAACAAAATTACACTGTTCAAAACCGATGATTTGACTGAGTACTCGTCTGTGATATTTGGACCTCACGGTTCAGTTTAGGGGCGCAAAGACATAAGGCGCGGACTAACACGTAATACGTTTCTAATGGGAAAACAGAAATTGGCCTCGGTGAACACCGGCTTTGGTACATAGATGTTTTCCGGAAATAAGAAGTACTGAGGTCAGCATTGCACATGTTTTGAAGTAAACAGTGAATTAAAAGTCCAGACAAACGTGCGATATCGCACGTTTATCCGGGCTTTTAATTCACTGTTTTCGGCGTCGAAACTCTGTCGTGCAATTTTGACCTACTTAGCCTGTTCTGCTTTCCGAACATCGTCAGTCTATGTTGATGTGATTGATGAGAGTCAGTCACAGTGACTGAAGAACATTTCAAACAATGCAACATGCGTGCTGTTTTGTGAATTTGCACCTAAGGGCTTCCAACGGTACGTTCCGAAATCACAGACCAGCACACAACAATTGTCTCTTCTTCTTCTCGAACGCCGTCACACAACAATTGTTATTTCATACCTCATTACCGTGAATGCCTCCCACAAACTTGAAGTTGGGCCTGAGCAGCACGTGGTCTCGAGGGCTTTGTCCAATCGCAAGCACCCATAGATCTGTTTCTGGTCACGTGGGAATGCATAACGAAAATATAAAACGCTGCCAAATCCTTAAATCTGGTATTTATTTACTTATGTATTTATTTATTTATTTATTTATTTATTTGTATGTGTGTTTTTCAATATTCTAAAACCAACATTAACTCATTCGAGACATGCCTCCTCCGGATACGCGGCTTATGCCGCGTATCCGGAGGCGGCACGTCTCGAATGAGTTAATGCACCTAAATAATAATAGTAATAGTAGCAGTAATAATAATAATAATAATAATAATAATAATAATAATAATAATAATAATAATAATAATAATAATAATAATAATAATAATAATAATAATAATAAATAATAATTACGGTGTTATTAGCATTAGCATTATCGCTACTACTACTGCTACTGCCGCTACTGTGTTGCTGCTGCAACTGTTGCCACCGCTGTTTCTACTACTTCTACTATTGCTGTATACTACTACTACTACTACTAGACAAGACCAGACTCACTGTTGACGCTTTTCCCGATACTGTAGAGATGCGTGATACTTGGGTATGTTTTGGCAATAGTCCTCAAAATATCTTCCAGCGCGTGGTTGTCATGGTAGCCAAAATCCAAACTCTCGACACCCCAACGCAAGGCGAAGGTCAGCAAACCCAAAATGGACAGCGAAGCCGACTGGAAGCCAGGTTTGGGCATTTTCTTCTTCTTCTGTGGTAATCAGAAAAAGAAACAAAAATATTCTTTAAAAAAATAAATAAATAAATAAATAAAAATAAAAAATAATATATAATTGTGTATTGGCTGCCCGTATATTCACGAATTAACCCTTTTCATCCTGATACACTATTGCTTGAAATAAATTTGACTATTTTAGTTCAAGGGTGGTGCCAGAATAGATTGGCGCCTCAGTGCTCACACAAAGGCGCACACAAAGGCGGACACACGGCGCTTCCCGCCATTAGTACGCTCTGTGGGCTCGTGTAGCGACAGGAATCCATCTCCTTCTACGCTAACCCACCCTCTGATCCACACACACACTGGCACAAAGAAATAAAGACGGACACACGGCGATTCCCGCCATAAGCACACACACACACACACACACACACACACACACACACACACACACACACACACACACACACACACACACACACACACACATACGGTGTTTGGCGCCAAAAAGACGTTCTCCAGCAAGGTTTGCGTAGCTAGACGTGACGTCATTTTTATAGTCATGGTGTTACTTCTCGCCGCACGCCAAAAACGTCGGCATGCTCCGGAATGCTCTCCGACTGAGCCCCATTTCAAAGTCTACCCGCGTATTTTTTTAAATACGGTAGACAAAAAGATCAGGCCTACACATAAAGCCGTTAGACTGGAAAACAGACGAACAACATGCATGTTGTATCTGGACAAAAAGTCTTCATAATGTTGAAGATCCGGCAGACACAATGGAAAACATCTACGAAGCGAGTTTACTTTCGATATGCTTTCCTCCCGCAAAAGAGCGAGTTCTATGGAAAGGCTGCTTTCAAGTCCAGGAAAAATAACGTTTATGATGTACTTCAAAGTTTAACTCCAAAATAATCTGTCTCACTTCAGGAGCAAAGTAAACCTGCATCAACCGTGCGCGTATGACTTGACTTCTTTCGAAGGCATCTCGCTGACCGCCATTTTGAAACTAGCGACGCGAGTATGCTTACGGCATTAAAAATATTACTTTTAAAATTATTTTATCGTAAATATGTACACGTGTTACTTCCTCTTTATTTTAATTTGATCACTGGAATAAACTTGTAACTTGTATGATTTAAATTCACAATGTTATGCACAAAAAAAAATGTCTTGCACCTTATCCGGGCCGTGTACGAGGACTGGTTCCCCCACATCGAACAAATAGCGCTCGAAAAACACTTCTAAAAAAATGTCTCCATCCTAATAACTATAAGGACAAATATTGTTCTTATGCATAAACCATATGGCATTAGTACTTTCGTTTCGTACCTGCAAACCATTGTTACTCTTTTGACGAACTGCTTACCTCTGCAGAAGATGCGTAAGCTGCTAGACTAACAGGACTAACAAGAGATATAAATCCTCATGAGCCCCCGCGACCGCGGGGGCTCATGAGGATTTATGTCTCTTGCAGATGGGTGGCGTTCGCCCTGTCCCGGCAGTTAAGGGGTTAATCCCTTGCGCGTGCAGCCGCCGGCACTGTTTACAGTACCAATTGACGCACGGACCAGCAACATATTCAGACATCCTAACGACACCACAGTGAGAGATGGATCAGCCATGATGGTTCAAGGGTAGGGCCAGATTAGCTTGGCGCCTGGGAAGGCGCCAAGCTAATCTAGCACTATATTCGAACGGTCACAGTTTCGGTCGTTTGTTCCATTTTTTTCCCCTGTAAAACTTGCAATCTGCAATTGTCATCTGCGTCCAAACTATCAGAACTAAATGACTGAATCTGCTTTGACTTAGGTCACAGATGCTTTGAAATAATCATGCTTGCACTGGAAGAAACAGTCCGATCCCCGCCGATCTAGCACCGGCAGAGGAAGAGCTGAACAATCTCTTCCTATGTTAGGGCACTTGGGCACCGCCGTTAATCCGTGAGTACTGCACGCGTTTGCCCCGACATACTACACTGAAGATAACTTGATATTGTGGATCGACTATGATAGTTCAAGGGTGGTTCCAGAATACCTCGGCGCCTCTTTGCGCTTTGCTATTCTAGCTTCACCCTTGAACTATCATGATCGAACTACTGACTATGAACTGCAATGTAGAATCCGGGGAACCTTCGGGCTCACTGTGTAAAACTGTTAACCCTTTTGGCTGTCGCGGGCAGCGCTTGTCGCGTTGATCAGTTTCCTGCAGGAATCACCGCGACAACAAGCGCTGCCCGCGACAGCCAAAAGGGTTAACTGAAATCCGTTCCGTTTCCCTGCTGTCTGTTTTGATGGCATTCTACAGCAAACACTACAAAGGAAACGCCGAGTCAGTCTTTGTTCTCCGTCCGAGATACTGGCGATTTCCGATAACCTCTGCAGTCAAGATGTGCAGCAATAGCGTAGGAAGATTTACAGGGGTGACAGTTGGCAAAGGTGAAAACGACGCAAGAGGCAGGCCGGGATCCAGAGCCCATCTAGGCCGTGCTAGCCCAGAAGTGCTGGGGAAGCAGAGGAAGCGCAAACAGCCCTGGGTCACCGATGACATCCTCGATCTCTGTGATGAGAGGAGAGCCTGGAAGAAAAAGAGAGGCCAAGACCTCACATCAGCAAACAAGTACAGACTTGTCAACAAGAAGATCAGGAAGAGGATGAAAGAAGCCAAAGAAGATTGGATTGAAGACCAGTGTTGTAGCGTGGAAGAGGGCATGGCAAATGGCAACAGCAAGAAGGCTTATGAAACGCTAAGGACCCTCACCAAGACTCAACAGCGAACAGCCACAGTCATCGAAGACAGCAGCGGCCAACTCCTTACGGAAAACACTGCTGTACTAAACAGATGGACTGAGTACTGCCGAGACTTGTATAACTACAAGGCTGAGCCAGACACCAGCATCCTCCAAAACAACCAGGCTGGGGCCAGGAAGGCTGAAGACCTGCCAGTGTTAGCTGAAGAGGTGGAAGCAGCCGTACGCGGCCTGAAGGGAGGAAAGTCTCCAGGTGTAGACAACGTACCTGCTGAACTGTTGAAACATGGAGGAGAAGTAACAACGAAGGTCCTCACTACACTCTGTCAAAAGATCTGGGAGCAAAAGAAATGGCCAGTAGAATGGACACAGTCTCTAGTGATCCCGCTCCCCAAGAAAGGAAACCTGAAACAGTGCCAGAACTACAGAACTATCAGTCTGATAAGTCACCCTAGCAAAGTAATGCTTAGAATCATTCTCAACCGCCTCAAAACTTTCGCCGAGGAACTGCTGGCAGAAGAACAGGCTGGCTTCAGAGTTGGAAGAAGCACTGTAGAGCAGATTTTCAACTGCCGCGTCCTGATCGAGAAACATCTGCAGCATCAGCGCGAACTCTACCACAACTTCATTGATTTCAGGAAAGCATTTGATCGCGTCTGGCACGACGGACTCTGGCAAGTCATGAGATCGTTCAACATAGAGGAGGGACTGATCCAAATGATAGAAGCGCTTTACAAGAACGCCTGCAGCGCGGTTCTACTTAACAATCAGTCAGGCGAGTTCTTCAGGACGACGATCGGTGTCCGTCAAGGATGCCTGCTCTCTCCTGTCCTTTTCAACATATTCCTGGAGAAGATCATGCAGGAAACCCTCCACGACCACCATACTTCAATCTCTATTGGTGGCAGATCCCTGTGCAATCTTCGATTCGCAGACGACATTGACCTCATGGCAGGCAGCAATAGTGAGCTCCAAAACCTGACAGACAAACTTTCAAGTAGCGCAGGGTCTTATGGCATGGAGATCAGTACGGATAAAAGCAAAGTGATGATCAACACCACAAGCGACAGCAGCAGCAACATTCACATGAATGGCCAAAAGCTAGAAGAGGTCAATAGCTTCAAGTACTTGGGAGCCACCCTGTCCAAAGACGGTAGTTGCATAGCAGAGATCCGTATCAGGATAGGTACAGCAACATCCGCAATGGCCAGGCTGGACAGGATATGGCGAAGTAACTCAATCAGCTTCACCATCAAGTACAGGCTTTACAAGTCCCTCATAGTGTCTATTCTACTCTACGGCTGTGAGACTTGGACACTGCTTGCAGACTTAGAAAAGAAAATCCAGGCCTTTGAGAACAAGTGCCTGAGGAAGTTGCTCCGCATCTCGTACCTCGAGCACAAGACCAACGAATATGTACGGAGCATCGTCACTTCCCTGGTGGGCCCACATGAACCCCTTCTGGCAACCGTGAAACGGCGCAAGCTTGCTTGGTTTGGCCACGTGACCCGACACAACACCTTGTCCAAGACTATCCTCCAAGGCACTCTCGAAGGAAGTCGTCGGCGAGGTCGTCAGAGAAAGAGTTGGGTCGCAAACATAAAAGAATGGACCGAACTCGAGATGTCAGACTTGCTTGCCACCGCCCAAAATAGAACTCAGTGGAGAGCACTGTCTGTTGCTGCTGCCTTTCAGTCCCCCCAACGCCCAGTTCGGGCAAGGGACTGATGATGATGATGATGATGAGCCCAGAAAGATTTTTTTGTGTGTTTTGTTTTGTTGCATTTTTCAAGTCTTCTGCGTCCTACTGTCTAGACACATGCAGCTGTGCCTATTTGACGTAAGAAAGCGTTAGATTCTGATATTTTTTTTTTTTAAGTTTCCCTGAGCAATATTTGGAAATTACGAATGTCCATCCCGTATTGTCAGCAACCCGTTTTACTCATGGATTTAACTCATTGGCGAGACGAGCTGTATATATAAATAAGCGGCTTTTGCCGCGTATTCATATTCAGCACGTCTCGAGCGTGTCAGTTAAGGGGGAGGGTGTGGCCCAGACTCAAAGATAATCCAACGATGACAGGAGAGGAGGAGAGTAGGGAGAGGCGGCCGGTATGGTAGTTGGCGGGGAAGGGGAAGGAGAAAGATGCTGAGGGAAGGGGATACTGAGCAAAATACACAAATTCCCAAACAAACATCAAAATTTAGTATCTTTATTACTCTGTATTATTGTGACAAATCTTGACACTTTGCCCACGCTTTCTTTGTCCAAAAGCTCTCAAGTGCAAATTGACAGTTGGTCCTGGCATAGGTATGACCCACCTACACGTTTATACAGGGAAGACTGACCAAGGTATGGTCGATGTAAGAAGACAGAGAGAGAGAGGTATGGGTAAACTGAAGGACCCATACCATGTCCAGAGGAACCATTGCCACGCCATAAAAGCTTGATGCCCGGGGTTCCTACGCCACTGTCTGTGCAGTGTCAGTGGCTGAGCAAACAATTATTCAGTACCTTTTTACATCTAGCGCCAACGGCAAGCGACTAGTCTGGCTGGCTGATGTCAGTACCAATCAGTCACAGGATCAGTGATCATGGTCGAAGTCAGTCAGACGAAATGTAGTCATTTAGCCGCCGGCTGTGGAATCTATCCGAAATGGTTAGTTAGTTAGTTAGTTATTACGCCGAGCAGGCAACTAAGGCCATCTCACTTCGGGGAAATCCGAAATGGCCAAAGTCAAGAGTGAGCGAGTCGCAATTCACTATAATTAATGAGCTGAGCGGTCAAAGGTCACGCAAACGAAAACGAGGCTGAATAGGATACACAATGGCGACTGCTGATGGTTGTGAGTGTCGGGACCTTGGATTTGTGCCTTATTTTGAGCATCAGGAAGTGAAAGACTACATCATACATGGTTCAAAGGTTCCCTTTATGATACCTTGATAGAAGAAGCTGTTTTATTGTAAATAAAGATTTTGTTTGTTTATTATTATTTTGTGGTATTGATAGTATGGTGGAAATAACATTTTATGGAAACTAAACTGAAGTTGGCGTGTCTCTTCTTTCAGGTTTGTGCGTCTATTTCCTCACATGTATGTAATGCAACTCAAAACCACAACTTTCATCAATCTTTTTATTTCCATGTTAAGCAGCTTTTGAGGTAATGTTTACCAGTCGCATTGAGCACAATCAGGAAAAAAAGTATGCAGTAAATAAATTCACTGTTTAAATTGACATGAACCATCACATCACACAAAATATAGCTTGGACTTGGCCTGGTACTGACCCTAGTTTTCAGCCCGTAAAAAAAGTTTGACATTGGATTTTTTTCGGACACTATCATGTCTTAACACCAAATGTGGCATGATGGTGTATGGTCACAAGGCCTAAAAAAAAACCACAAAAAAAAACCACCAAAAAAACCCAAAAAACAACATTGTCACAGGGTCAAATAATGTTGCCTAAAACTAAGTAAAAAATAACTATTTTTCACGTATTTCCAATTTTCGCACAAATTATTAAAATGGTTATTATAACTATATATGCTATGGTAGGGCAAAGTAAGGCCTTTATTTTGATAGCAGTTTGGATGACCTTGTTTCGAACATGCTAATCAAAGAAACAGTTCCGTTGCCACATTGCTATATATAATAATAATAACAACATTTACATCTATTAAAAAAAAATAATCACGAGATTTTATAAATGTTAAAGTATTTGTAGAACAAGTCGAATGTTTACATTTTGTAGTTGGCCAACAAACGCAATACATGCTTGCATTAACAAATATAATACCACGCACTGCCGTGATTGATAGACTTGTAAAGTTGCAACAACAATTGTAATTGTAATAAAAACGTGTATCGTCTTTGTTGGTCAACTACAAAATGTAAATATTGACCTAGAAATACTTCAACAAAACACCTAAGCACAGGACGATCGTCTCAAGTTGGCCTTTGGTCGACACTTTACTACTGGTAGTAGCTCCGCCATGATGACAATCCTGCCCAGCCTCGCTTTCGTCAAACGACCTTCACCTCATTAGCTATGTGCATATTGCTCGAATATAGCCGCCTTCAAACCGAGACTCGTGACCGGTGTGGGCAAAACCCAGAGGAAAGAGGGCTAAAGACGACGCCCGGTTCGACGACCAGGGCTGAGCTGCATGAATGAGCTGAAATCCTGCGCAAGCCACAAAGCAAGGTGCTCCTGTAAAGGAGCACCTTGCTTTATGGCTTGCGCATGATTCAAGCTCACCCATGCCACCCAGGCCTGTTGTTTGTACATGGCGCCTCGGGGAGTCATTTAGCAGCGGAAATGAGCCGTTTATTAAGTCCCGAGTGATTCCCAATATAGCTTCGCAAAGAGACTGGTGCACGGTCGTGCGGGAAACAGGCTCTTTCAGTTCATTACACACCGACGTTCGCCAGCTGGAAAAAGGGAGAAAATTATATATAGCATCCATAAATATTAACCTCTTCATTGCCTTAGAAATAAAATATGTCTCTCTTACAATGTTAAAAGTCAGTTTAAGGTTGTGCGTGTGCATTGTGCATGCGCAGTGAGTCCAGTGGGTTTTTTTTAATCTGGAGAACAGCGCTTTATAAGAGCTTTATAAGAGCTTTATTATTATTATTATTATTATTATTATTATTATTATTATTATTATTATTATTATTATTATTATTATTATTATTATTATTATTATTATCTTCATCTTCATTATCAATATTATCAAGTCCCTTCTATTATTATTAGTAGTTATTATTATTATTATTATCTTCATCTTCATTATTAATATTATCAAGTCCCTTCTATTTATAGAAGGGACTTTTTAGGACGGGTAGCGAATTTCAGTAATGTCCACGATGTCAAAGGCGGGCAGGCTAAACCTCTAACAATTGAAGTAACAAGATAAAAATTACGTCATGTCTAGTTACGCTAACCTCGCTGCTGAACGTACATTTGGCGCGAAGCGCGTATGTGCGTATGTATGTGCGTATGTATGTATGTGTGTGCGTATGTATGTAAACAAGAAAGTGGGTGACTGAGAGAGCATCCGAGCATATTGTAATTGGATGTCTCATTGAAGACATAAACAACCTTTATAGGAAGTCGGTTGACCCAGATTAGAGTCCGTAATTTTTGTCATATTTACTTGAACTTTTGCAAATAGCTAGTTTGGAGAAAGACATTGGATGAGTTCCTTAGCCAGCGTGTATCCATTCAACTTCTTTAGTAAAAATTAATTATTTTTAGAAAATAAAACGCTAAAAAAAAAAACAAAAAAACTTTACTTCTAGAGAAAATCAGTGGCGGTGACGTAAAAGAGGCAACTCCGTCAACATGCAGACACTGACAAGATGACGTCATTCTCTTTCGCGCGCGCGGCTCTCTCTCTCTCTCTCTCTCTCTCTCTCTCTCTCTCTCTCTCTCTCTCTCTCTCACACACACACACACACACACACACACACACACACACACACACACACACACACATGCGCGCAGTTCCAAGAGGAACAGATCCTCATGCGCCCTCCACGCACACACACATCGTCTCGCTTTCATAAGAGCATGCAGGTGACCCGTGTACTTAGTATATCATGTAGCTAGGTAAAGTCAACCTGCCTTCACACAAATTATAGCAAGACTGAAATTGTACCGTGAAGTTCTAGTCTTGTCACCATTTTCTCAAGCCTATGAAGCGAAAGTGAAACTCATATCACCTAAAAAATAAAATTACGTAAAAACTAAAACTTACGTCATGACAAATGACGTTTGACAAATCAATGACGCGTCATGTCTTGCGCCCCTTATAGAACTCACTGACGCATTGGCAGATCTGTGAGACATTTTCAATAGGAGATAATTCAACATCAGAATCAGGTCAAAGACAAAAGATAGAGACCATTGACAGCGAGGACAGCTCTCACAGAGCACTTCGCCCAACCCTTGTGCTATCCCTTTGGCTGCTGGTGGTGCTTGGTCGAGCTGACTCCATGAGTCTCCTCCCCCGGCAGGGCACGCCCCCAACGGTTGAGAGAATAGTGTATATCAGTATTAGTCTAGTCTTATGATATATATTAACCAGTTTTACACCCAACTGTGATCACTGAATTAGTGACATTTACTCTAAGATATTCTGTTTTCATTTTAAACGATATACCTTTAATTAATTTAGATTTCTGGCCTAGATTAATAGGCGTGTGTGTTGTGTGTGTGTGGGACTGAGATGAGCGTGGGTGTGTACGGTACGCACTGGTTTGTGATATTAGTTGTTTAGTTTTAAAGTTTTTACCGTGTGTGTAGGGCATTTGATTTGTGTGATAGAATATATATATATATATATATATATATATATATATATATATATATATATATATATATATATATATATATATATATATATATATTAAATTTTTATTGTTGACTGTGATGTTTGTAATTGTAACGACACCAACACACATTCCTATGCTTTATGTTCTTAAGGCAAATGGCAATAAACAGTATTTGATCTGATATAGAAGGGACTTTGTGGGTTATGGTTCATCCCATCATCGTTTTACTATTATCCTTATCATTATTTATTTCAATAATGACTAATTCAACGCCCAATAATCCAACTCCGCCCAAGGAGAACAGGTATAAATGAGACAATAAAGAGGCAAGAACTTCATGAGCCGCCGCGCCAGCGGCTCATGACGTTCTTTGCCTCTTGCTGACTTGTCTCATGCTGCTATTGCCGTCCAAGGAGAACGGGGATAAATGGGGGCAGCAAGCAAGAGGCAAAGAACTTCATAAACCGCCGCTGACGCGGCGGTTCATGGAGTTCTTTGCCTCTTGCTGAGTTGTCTCATGATGTTCTTGCTTCCTAAACTTGAGTTGGCACAATATCAGCTTTGCCCTCTTGCATCTGGCTGATGATGTTCAGTCTTTGCTTCCTGAGGCTGACTCATGGTTATCTTTGTCTGCTGCAGTTGGGCGGCGTTGGCATTGTCCCGGCGGCAGTCGGTGAAGTGTTATAAACAAGGACCCCTTTTGCATTATTCATAATAAATACAACACATATCGAATAGTGGCATCGTGGCAGCTGCGGTAGCTGAAGCCTGCATAACAGTTTATAGTCGCATCTGATAGCGGCTGATTTCGCATCAGTACTGCACGGCTAAAGATCATGGCGGTGGATAACCGCGCGGTCTGAAGGCACAGTCTGAGGTATGCAAAGTATCATGTAAGTGGTGTTTTCGCTTTCACAAAACTTCAAGGAGGCGGATAGTATGCCCGATAGTATCTAATACTCCTCTCCTGTGCACACGGGCACAGACATGACCAAGTTTGTTTGTTGTTGGTTTTTTTTTTGGGGGGGTTTTGTTGTTTTTTTTTTAAATTTCATTACTGAAGTGTTTGAGCTGTTTACCTTTGTTTAAGGGTCTCTTTAAGTGTCAACATGCCGCACGAATTAAAAGCGTCACAAGTTTTTGTTTTTTAATTTATTTATTTATTATTTATTATGTATCTATTCATTTATTTATTCATTCAATATTTAATCATTTATTTATTTATTATTATATATGTATTTGTTTATTTAATCATGTATTTTAGTTTATATATATATATATATATATATATTTTTTAATTGAAGTGTTGAGCAGTTCGACATTGTCAGTGCGCCGTATCTAAGTTAACTCATTCGCGGCTAGCCGCATCCGGATGCGGCTTGCCGCGAATGAGTTAAAGTGTCAACATGCCGTACGAAGCGTCAAAACGTGAAAAACGCGAAGTATGGTCTTTTGGCGTAACATCGAACGTACAGTAGTATTCTAACATCAGGTAGAATAGTTCTACCATAGTAGAATACTACATTGAGCATCTTCAACTGTTCGGTTATCCACCGTGGTCTGGAGACAAGAACAGGAAAATCGGCTCGTTCCAAACCCGCCTAGCTCTATTAGTCTCAGTGACTGCAACAGTCAATCAGCAAAGTAATATCCGTCTGCAAAGGCCCATGCGGCTGGCCGCGAATGAGTTAGTCCTGGGCATCTCTGCCTTTATATGAGAAATGCCGGTATGTACGCATACTGACGAGTAAAAGAAATGCGACATTTTTGCATTCCAAAAATGTCTCATTTCTGTTGCTCGTCAGTATATGTACGTATGTATGTGTAACAATGAAATCCCGCTTTTCTCAACAACAACAAAAATAAATAAATAAATAAATGGAAATACCGGCTTCGGCATATCAAGGCAGATCTGCACCTTGGCTTTCAGATAATAATAATAATAATACCGTTATTATATAGGCGCCTTTTCTCAATTTTGGGGAAATCGACTCAAAGCTCCGCAAACTGAAACCCAACACACACACATAACAGACACGGATTTACGCCATTTAAGACAAACACAGTACAAGGACAGACGAAGGGCCAGTTCAGCTACTGAAGTTACAGAGATTTTTGATCGCTTGTATTTGAAATTTGTAAAGTGGCCTGAGACCGGTACCAAAGTGGGGGGGGGGGGGGGGGTGGGTGGGGGTGGAAGAACCGGAGTACCCGGAGAAAGAACCCCCGACGGTCCGCCCAAATTAACGGTGACACTTACCAGAGGAGAAAAGTCCAACGCCGGAACCCGGTATCGAACCTCGCACCTTTGGCATTGGTGGCAGGCACCTTAACCACTGCGCCACGGACCGCCCCAGATGGAGGAAGTTGTAGAAGCCAAAATCTACGACTTCTGTGAGACTCTCTCAGTCGTCAAGTTCACATGTGAAACCACCGACAAAGGCCCTTCCACAGATCTACATTCGGCATATATTCTCATGAGCCGCTGCATCCACAGGGACTCATGAGAACCTGTGCATCTTGTTGGCAGCGGCTGATCCCAATGAGTTACTCCCTCACACGAGAAAAGGTAATGGAGATAAAATCTACATCTTCAAACTCTCCCGTCAATTACACTTGAAACCATCAGCAAAATCCCTTGGAACAATTTCAGTCCAAGAGACATAGATTCTCACGAGCCCCTGCAACCGCAGGGGTTCGTGAGAATCTATGTCTCTTGAAGGCAGAGACTGCGGCGTGATCTCGCCGCCTACACGATCTCAGCCTCGCACCTCCTCATCTGGAGGGAACCGGCCACGGAAGCCAAAATCAACAGCAAAACACTCTAGCGTCAATTCACATGTGGAAACGTTTCTCGCTAAAGCGGCCCACAAACGCAGCTGAAGTAATTTGTTCCGGAATATTTAATTGTTCCCTTCGTTCGTTCCA
>BTPG01000007.1:108811839-108831839 GCA_036245525.1 Semisulcospira habei | reverse complement strand
CCTGCAAATGGCACATAGTCGCTAGGTGAGACCTCCAAAATGTGTATCAGAATTTGGGAAATGCGGCCTCGTGGTTGACTGGGCTAACCCTTATCATTCGGAATACACCAGTGTGTGAAATATGTTTGACTAAAATAGTTCAAGGGTAGTGCCAGAATAGATTGGCGCCGCTAGGCGCCAAGCTATTCTGGCACCACCCTTGATCTAAAGCCATTGGTCTATATCCTTATATGTAAGTACTAAAACTGTAGCTTGCATTGGCAGTGTGTACAAATTTGAAGCTTTTAGCCTCAATATGATATAGGCTAATCACTCCCTGCTGCTTCTTCTGTTTGCATTCATAATCCCTCTCAGATCATCCCGCATCCGTGTGTGCCTGATTGTTAACCCACCATGTATTTGTATATTACCACACCATGCACTACCATGTACTCCTATATTACCGCACCATGTACTCGTATATTACCCCATCATGTACTCGTATATTACCCCACCATGTACTAGTATGTTACCCCACCATGTACTAGTATGTACTCGTATATTACCCCACCATGTTCTCGTATATTACCCCACCATGTACTAGTACGTTACCCCCACCATGTATTCGTATATTACCCCACCATGTACTAGTATGTTACCCCAGCATGTACTAGTATATTACTCCACCATGTTCTCGTATATTACCCCACCATGTAATAGTACGTTACTCGGCCCACCATGTACTCGTATATTACCCCACCATGTACTCGTATATTACACCACCATGTACTAGTATGTTACCCCACCATGTACTAGTACGTTACCCCCACCATGTACTCGTATATTACCCCCACCATGTACTCGTATATTACCCCACCATGTACTCGTATATTACCCCACCATGTACTAGTATGTTACCCCACCATGTACTAGTATGTACTCGTATATTACCCCACCATGTTCTCGTATATTACTCCACCATGTACTAGTACGTTACCCCCACCATGTATTCGTATATTACCCCACCATGTACTAGTATCTTACCCCAGCATGTACTAGTATATTACTCCACCATGTTCTCGTATATTACCCCACCATGTAATAGTACGTTACTCGGCCCACCATGTACTCGTATATTACCCCACCATGTACTCGTATATTACACCACCATGTACTAGTATGTTACCCCACCATGTACTAGTACGTTACCCCCACCATGTACTCGTATATTACCCCCACCATGTACTCGTATATTACCCCACCATGTACTCGTATATTACCCCACCATGTACCAGTATGTTACCGCACAATGTACTAGTATGTTACCCCACCATGCACTCGTATATTACCCCACCATGTACTAGTATGTACTCGTATATTACCCCCACCATGTACTCATATATTACCCCACCATGTACTATTATGTTACCCCACCATGTACAAGTATGTTACCCCACCATGTACTAGTATATTACCCCACCATGTTCTCGTATATTACTCCACCATGAACTAGTACGTTACCCCCACCATGTACTCGTATATTACCCCACCATGTACTAGTATGTTACTCCACCATGTACTAGTATGTTACCCCACCATGTACTCGTATATTACCCCATCATGTACTAGTATGTACTCGAATATTACCCACACCATGTACTAGTATGTTACCCCACCATGTACTAGTATGTTACCCCGCCATGTTCTTGTATATTACCCCACCATGCACTAGTACATTACCTCCACTATGTACTAGTATGTTACCCCACCTTGTACTCGTATATTACTCCCACCATGATTGAACTCGTCGGTGGTCACACCAAAACTTCAGGGGATTTTACCTCTATTTCACGGAAATTAAAACTGGTATGCTAATAGCTTAGCATAGCAGACAACCCACACACAACATTGCTGTAAAAACAGTTGCTGTAATCTCAGTAATTTTGCCGAAATCACTGTGACCTGATGTCAGCAGCTTTTGTCTCAGGCAATTGTGATTTGTCTCAGGCAATTGTGAATCAGCTCATATAACAACACAGCGAAACACAAAAGAAAAGATTTTGATCGTTACCAAACTAAACTTTTAATGACGTGCAGCGTTTAAACCAAGAAATAATAATATCATCATCATCGTCGTCATCATCATCATATAATGCATTTATTTATTGAGCGCCTATTCTAAACGTAGTTCTAAGCGCTAGTGAGAATGTACAATGTACAACAACAACAAATCAAGGAGTCAATCCTCACATCCTAGCCCGCCGTGTATTGGTGTGTGATTTGGACCTTAATGGACTATGGTCGTAAGATCCAAAATCACAGACCAGCACACTCGCATCCACTGGCACCTCTCCCCCCCCCCCACCCCTCCCCCCCCCACACACACACACCCCGCCCCTCCCCCCCCCCCCATCCCCGCCCCCCGAAAATTTTCCTGGATCCGAGTCTGGTAGTTATTTGCGCGCACCCAGAACGTATCGCACTCCAGGAGCTCACGTTTCGAGCCTGGAATCCGGACTGACGCTATCTATCACCGGAACGTTCCTCAAGACAGGGGAACAGTAGAGTCCAACTCTACCAGCAAGAGGTATAGATTCTAATAAGCCCCTGCGAACGCAGGGGCTCATGAGAATCTATACCTCTTGCACATGGCAGATCATGGCAGGATCTGGCCCAAGGACTGCTGTCATCCAGCGTAACGCTGCCCGTCATGCTCAGCAACGCACTCGTGAACACGTCTAGTATTACCTTCTACGTCGAGTCAGTACTGAAACGAAAAAAAAAAAAAAAAAAAAATCACTTTCAGCTAGAACAGTGGTTCACAGTCCTATGTCAAACATCGGCTAAGCAATACAAACATGCGCGGACGAAAATGGATCAACTGTGAAAACTCACCGAACAGCTCTACTGCGTCCGGATCAATCTCTTGACACCGAAATAAGACACTGTGCGCTACTACGCACAGCGAGAGATGATTATTGACAGCTTAGGATAGTTTCCCGGCCGGTGCAAATGCTGTTTGCCGATATGATTGGCACTTTCTTGAGCTAGAAGTATGTGCAAGACTTTAAAATATTTTGAAAGAGAGATTGGAAAATATGGTACGGTTTATTGTTGTTTTTCATTCATTCATTTATTCAGTCATTCATCCAGTTATTCATTCGTTCGTTTGTTCGACCAAGCATCCATCCTTCCGGGCATCCATTCATTCATTCACTCATTTGTGGTTTTTTTCTTGTCTTTGTTATTGTTGTTTTTCATTCATTCATTCATTCATTCATTCATTCATCCATTCACTCAACCATTCATTCATTCATTCATGCGTTCATTCGTTCCTTTATTTGTGGGTTTGTTTTTCCTTTTTTTTTGTATTTTTTAAAAATATTTTTATTATTTATTTATTTTAATGCGGGAGGTAGAAGCATACGCTTAAAATCTGTGCATGAGACATAATTATATTATACAGGCTTGGAGAGTTAATTATACTAAAGTGTTGCAGAATGTTCTGCTGGTATCAGCGGGGTGCCTCCGGTACGGAATTAGACTTCAGTTCCTCGTTATCCTCTTCTCTCAGCTTGAAAAATAATAGAAACCAGATGAGCTTTCCTATTTTACCCCGTTAAACGGCGTTCTCTTTGTTTCTCTATGTGCGTGCGACTTGCATACGTTCTGTGATCTTGCCTGAAAATTACACAGACCAGCACACACATGCGCCCTCAAACATGCTGCGTTTATTTTTCTTTGACAATTTTTTTTTTTTTTCAAGTCAGTGTTGCCGACTACCGAGCAGGCGTGCAAGCGTCATTACCAGGTTGTTTTCCGCGGGTTTTCGTCACCGGCTTACAATGCCGAGCTCTCTGTCAGTTGTGGATTTGGTTGTTGTTGATTTTTTTTTTTTTTTTTTTTTTTTTTTGGGGGGGGGGGGGGGGTTACCTTTGTGCGGTCTGCCCGAAGGTCGTAAGGTTCAAAATCACAGACAAGAATGCATGCGGCGAACGACGGCCCTTAACATGCTGTTCTCAGTTTTAACAAATTTCCCGGCCCGTCTTTTGCGGCTGACGAGCAAGCCAGCATGCACTGATATATATGCGGCACTGCATGTGGAGTCAATTACTGTTTGGCGATTGACCCTGCTGCGCGCTTAGTGCAGTGGAGTGCAGACCACCCTTACTATGCTTTGTTTCTTCTTCTCAAGTTCTTCTTCTTCTTCTCCTCAAGTTCGTCTTTACTGTGGCGGTGGTTTGGGGCGGGGGCCGGGGGTTGGGGGGGGGGGGGGGTTGGGGGGGGGGGCGGGAATGGGTGTGGTTGGGGTGGTGTGATGTGGTGTGGGTGGACTGAACTGGCAGACTATGGATTAACTCAGTTTAACCCCACGACCGCAATTCACCTCTCAAATTTTGGTCGGGTCACTGACCTAATGCCGACTCTGTATCAGTTGCAGGAGAAGAATCGACATAATTCAAGGGTAATGCCAGATTAGCTTGGCGCCTTGATGATCGATCCATCTCCTGCTGTAGGACATAGGGATTGAATGTGTTAAGGCACTGAAGGGTGGCTGTGGCACGGTTGGGACGGGAGTGATACTCGAAGCCAGTGTTGGAGACGGGTTGAAGGAAAACTGATAATTTTTCACTGGGGGGAGGTGGGGATTGGGGAGTGGGGTGGGGGAGGGGGGGGGGGGGTTGCGACCTAACATTGGATGTCACGTCAGAGGGTAGGAAAAGCCTTCCTAATGGGTGTATGGGAGAGGTGGGATTTTAGAACATGAGAGAAATTCAAAGTCACGCCGCAGTTTGTAAAATAAAAAAAAAAAGGTAGAAAAAAGTTCTAAGGACTGATGACGCAGCAAAGTGGGGTAAAGATAAAAGAAGGCGGGAGAGAGACGCGCGCGTGTGTGTGTGTGTGTTGGGGGCGGGGGGGGGGGGGGCGGGGCAGGGGGGGGGGGGAGGGGGGCGAGGGAGGGATGTTGAAGGGGGAGGTAGCGGGTGGTGGCGTTGAGCGGCGGGTGGGGGCTTTGGGGTTAGGAAATGTTTGTTTGGGTTTTGTTGATGGTTGAGAAAGAGAATGATGTTCCTGTGGTGAAAATGGGGGTTGGGAGAAGTCGGGTAGTCCCGACTCATTTTCACTGACTTTCAAGCACTGCTTGCCGGAGATGAAAATGAATCCGGTCACAATACAGCTCAAAAATAGTGCCTGGTTAGCATAACACCCCTCCAGGCACCCAGCATTTCAGGCACTACCTAAAGCCGCTAGCATTGTGAACTATATGTTGTCGCCGAGGACAGCGCCTCTAAAACACAGTATGCTATCGGGACTAGATGAAACTGCAACACAATTTTTTTTTAAAATGGAACTTTTAAATGTCTTTTCACGACAACACTTCAGTACTTAGATAGGTTTGGAAGATAATTTGTAAGAAAAATGCAGAACGACGCAAACGACATGTAACCATCAAATTATATAGTCCAGTCGTTTGAACGGGTCACACCTTTTTTTTTTTTTAATTAAAAAAAATGTACTGGTCTGTGATTTTGGACCTTACGGCCAGCACACACTTAGTTGTGGGTGTGAATAAGCTTCCGGGGAGCTCGAGGCAGTGGAAAGCTGTTTAAAGTTTAAAGGTAAAAGTTCCGTCGGTGTTAAGAGCTGTGGCAAACGCGAGGGGTCAAGCAAACAAACGCACCAATCACTGCAGCATTTCCGCCAGTGCGGGCTTCGCGATAGACTCCCTGAAGCTCGTGTCAGTGCCGGTCTGCAATTTTGGACCTTACGGCTGTAAGCCGTAAGGTCCAAAATCACAGGCCAGCAACACTGTACAACCGAGGTCTCTCACTGGGAGAAAGTAAAACCGACTGAGCCGGTAGGCTTATGTCAGTGTAGTAGTGTGTGCCGGCGTGCGAGCGTGCGTGTGTGTGGTGTGAAGAAGGGGAAGAAGGGGGGGGGGGGGAGAATGAGGGAAGCGGGGAGGGAGGGGGTATAGGGCAGGGCGAGAGGCGGGGGTATTTACCAGGCATTTACACACCGGCGAACCGCACCCAACACACCGATAAATGCATTCATTACTGACGACATATTTATTCGGTTTGACAACAAAACTAAGTTCAACAAGCCACTACTGCTAGCTGAGTGCACTAACAAAACTACAGTCACGACTATAAAAATGTAAAGTATAAAAAGTTCACTTTCTAATTAAAATCGCTATATTATGTGCTCATAAAACACTGAAATGTATTGCTAAGTTTTAGCTACACGTCCGTATAGGCTACATTCAAAAGTTGTGCAAGTTCCAATGATTCCAAGTTAATGATGTGTAAATTATTTACTGAATCAGCAACCGCGGCACTTACAACAAAATACTAGTATTCGGTGTCACTGCGCAACCCACTATGTCACAGTGACATACCACACCGTGGTTGTCTCCCTCGATTCCGGCGGGTAGCCGCGAATAGTCGAGGGAGGCAACCAGTGTGTTAACATAATGCATGTCAGATGCGAGGTTGGCCAGTTTGACGCCAACTGAATACTAGCATAATGATATAATCATGCAAACATAAACATGATCTCTGCTTATCACACAATTCATGACATTAACAGCTTTAATCACGAATGACATGTGGCAACGTGCTAGTGACTTGTCTAGGACTCGACTATCACAACAGCCGGTCAAAACAGGCTAATAATTGAGATAAATGCCGTGGAAAGTTATGTAAGGTCTTTAGATGATATGTGTGGATGTGTGGAAATCTCTCTCTCTCTCTCTCTCTCTCTCTCTCTCTCTCTCTCTCTCTCTCTCTCTCTCTCTCTCTCTCTCTCTCTCTCTCTCTCTCTCTCTCTCTCTCTTATTCTCTCTGTTTAGTATATTTTTTGTATTGCGGTGTTGCACTTGAATTGTGAGAATTAGAATTCAATATGATCCATAACGATGCTCAGACACACGGAAGCCTTCAAACTGGTCACTTGAACATCTACCATCTTTTTAACAAGGTGGCCGATTTGAATGTTTTTCTAAACTCGTCTGAACCATTCCACCTGTTTGGTCTTAACTCGGACATAAGCGATGAAGCCGTTCACATACCTAACTTTAGCATCACTCGACGTGACCCACGTGTACTTGGTCAAACTGGGCTTGCCGTTTACATCCCGGCATAACTCAATCCAACATTTAGTAAAAAGGCGTGAGGACTTAAAAACTCCGGAAGTTGAGTGCATTTGGTTGGAATTTAGGGCTCCAAAAACTAAACCCGTCTTCGTCGGCTTTTGTTATCGTAACCCAGCAGCCAAGTTTGAATGGTACGATGATTTTTTGCATGCAGTAGAAAACTCAAGTTGTACCTAACTGTGACGCGTTGCTACTAGGCGACTTTAACATAGATATGTTGAAGCCCCATACCGCATGGGATTGCATCACCACACAAACAGGCTTAGAACAGTTAGTTTCGGCCCTACTAGGATCACAAAAACAACCGCAACACTCATTGATCACATTTACACCAACCGTCCCCTTAGTGTATTCAATGTTAGTGTTCCTGACCTCAGCATCAGTGATCACTTTCCTACTGCCGTGTGTTCATGGTCAACAAAACTGCCAGTGCATCGTAAGAACGGGCACACAACTATAACGTATCGCTCATTTAAACAGTTTAATCAGTCTGCTTTTCTAGCAGACCTTGATCAAACACCATTTTTTAATGTCGTTAATAAGGAATGCTGACCCTGAAAAGGCTCTGGCTGTTTGGTATGGACTCTTTACAAGAGTACTTAACAAACACGCCCCTTTGCGGCAAAAGTGGGTAAAAAACCACACGTTACCGCCTTGGCTAAACCAAGAAATAATCGAAGCTATGAGATTGAGAAATGACTTAAGGAGACACAAGTTATTTAGCGAATACAAAAAACAACGTAACCGTGTCAAGTCTATGGTACGCAGGGCTCAAAAGTCTCTCTTTGAACGAATGATTAAAGAAGACAGATACTGCCGCACTCTGGCGCGCGGTTAATCTCGTCACCCGAAGTAACAGCAAGAAATCGTCAGCCATTCCTTCTAGTATTACTGCAGAAACTTTTAATAAACATTTTCTGTCTGTTGCCGAGTCAATCATACCCTCAAGCGGTAACGCGTCTTACACATGCCCCGGAGGCCCTACTTAACTTTTGTAAGCAGAAGACTAAGGACAAACCCCCATTCTCTATACCGCCTCTAGCTGTGTATGAAGTAGGAAAACTGATCGGGTCACTGAAAAACAAAAAGTCATCGGGACCTGACGAGATCAGCCCTAAAATACTGAAACTGTCCCTTTCCTATACAGTAGAATCGTTAACGTATATTTATAACTTATGTATCCAACAAAATATGTTTCCATCAGAACTGAAGCAAGCCAAGGTTATCCCTTTGCCTAAGTCAAAAGATCTGTCGGATGTTAATAACTATAGACCCATTTCAATATTATCCAGCCTTTCCAAACCTCTTGAAAGACACGTGCACAAACACCTTTATCAATATTTGGAGAGTCGCAGTCTTTTGCACGTATTTCAGTCCGGCTTTCGCCCCAAGCATTCTTGCCACACGGCACTGACAAGACTTATTGATGCGTGGCTAGCATCCATAAATAACTCCCAAATAACTGGGTCGATCTTTATTGATTTTAAGAAAGCTTTTGACCTTGTAAATCATAACATTCTTTTGTCAAAACTTCAAGCATATCTCTGCAATGCAGGTGCTGTCTCATTGTTTACTTCATATTTAAGCGGAAGGAAGCAAAGAGTACTGTTAAATGGATCCTACTCCTCGTATGGTCTCGTCAAAAGCGGAGTGCCTCAGGGCTCTGTCCTCGGGCCATTGCTGTTCTGCATATTTATCAATGACCTTCCACTGCATATTAGTTGCCAGGATATTTCTTGTGACATGTTTGTTGACGACTGCACACTACATACTCCTCACAAAGATGTAGCTGAGTTAGCACGCGTCTGCAGGAAAGCCTGCATGAGGTCACCGACTGGTGTCATTCCAACTCCATGTCCCTGAATCCGTCAAAAACAGAATGTATGGTTATAACCACACGTCAAAAGCACCAGCTATGCCCGCTCTCTCTTAGTCTGTGTATAAACGACAGCCCAATTGAGCAAGTATCACACCACCGCCTCTTAGGGGTCACTATAGATGATCAGCTTAAATGGCAACTGCATATTAATAATGTGTGCAAAAGGGTTTCCAGCGGCCTGTATATGTTGTCAAAATTGAAAACAATTACTGACACAGATGCGCGTCTTCTTTTCTACAATGCTCATGTCAAATCGCACATAGACTATGCATCAACAGTGTGGGATGGTTCTAGTGATGTACATTTGAAGAGGCTGAACTCCCTACATAGGAGAGCTGCTAAGCTTATATTTCCCGATCCCGAACTCTCAACTGACGAAAAGCTTAAAACTTTAAAAATGCTCCCTCTATCCCATCACTTTCAGTTCAATAAAGGTGTATTGATGTACAAGCTGTACAAGCAGTCATGTCCACTGTACTTGAGTTCTTTTTTCTCAGAACAGATATCTGTAGCATCTAGACATGGACACCATTTCAAAGTACCCCTGCCGCGTATTGATTTATTCAAAACCAGTTTGTCATTTTCGGGAAGTTCATTCTGGAATTCTATTCCTGCAGAAATCAGAAACGCAAAGACGCTCACCTCATTTAGGGTCAGCCTCTTCAAACACCTAGAATCTCTGACGTAATCTAATCATTACAGTACATGGATAACTTGCGCGTGTGTTCAGGTGTGTGAATGTGTGTGTGTGTGTGTGTGTGTGTGTGTGTGTGTGTGTGTGTGTGTGTGTGTGTGTGTGTGTGTGTGTGTGTGCTCGCGCGCGAGAGTGAGAGAGAGAAAGAGAGCGTCTGTTTTTTTTTTTTGTTTTTGTTTTTTATTTTTATTTTTTTTATTTTTTATATAATATACAGTGGACCATAATATCTGAGTGTCAAGAGTACATTGAATACTGCATGTACTATGTATAATGTTTTTGCCTTCATATGTGTGTACGCGATATTTTTGGGCGCGCGCTCACGTGTGTGTGTGTGTGTGTGTGTGTGTGCGTGCATGCTGTGTGTGTGTGTGTGTGTGTGTGTGTGTGTGTGTGTGTGTGTGTGTGAGACAGAGAGAGAGAGAGAGAGAGAGCACATATATACATATTTGCCTTTGCTGTATGAATTCTAATGTACTTAATGATTTTCTGTGTATTGCTTTACTTTGCATTTTTACTCATTTTATATTTTTGTGCGTACGCGTTATGCGCGTACGTATGTCTGGAGTGCGTGTCCGAGAGCGTGTGTGTATATGTGTGCGTGTGTGTCTAAGTGCGTGCGTGTGAAAGTTTGTGTTTGTGTGTGTGTGTGAGCGTGCGTGTGCGTGCGTATGTGCGGGCGTGCGTGCGTGAGCGAGTGCATACATGCGTCAGTGTGTGGTATGTGTATGTTTACATGTCTATGTCATTTATGTAGTAGATGTAGCAACGGCAAGTTTGAAAACTGGTCCTGTTACCAATAACTTCTACCGTTGGAAAATATTTGTTCATTGTTCATTGTTCTCTCTCTCTCTCTCTCTCTCTCTCTCTCTCTCTCTCTCTCTCTCTCTCTCTCTCTCTCTCTCTCTCTCTCTCTCTCTCTCTCTCTCTCAAGTTCTAACGCACGCACGCACGCACGCACACACACACATAGACACGATCGAGTGGCAAGAGTCATATGACAATAATAATAATATCAAAACTAGACGACATAATTTTGAACACAACAAAGGCTTTTCGTTTCTAAACTCATTCAAGTCAAATCGGCAACAGCTGAGAATACAGCCAGTTGTACTGTGAACAGTACCAGGGGCTGTATGTGCAAGGTCACGTGGTTAATTAAAATGTTACTCTAACAGTCCATAATAAACACACAAAAATTCCGCCATTTCAAACGGGGAAAAAAAAAAATGCTTCACAACCATTGATTTGCCAACACACTGCCTGCATTGAAATAAGATATTTATAAATTGAGAATCAAAAACATGATTAAAGATACTGCCACACGCGACATTAACTCATTCAAGGCGCAACATATTAACACGCAACTCCAGCGTTTGACTGACGATTGACCTCGTGTTTCGACTATACCGCCATGTGTTGATCTGTGACTTTAGACCTCGGGACCTGCAACCGTAAGGTCCAAAATCACAGACCAGCACTCATATGACTTCATATCACCGTAAAGTCAGACAACTCGGCTACATGCACTCACTGCGGCAATTTCAAATCAACCGCCTTGCAGCCGTCAGTACCGTGAACAGTTCCGGTGGTTGCATACGCAAGGGACTGGAGTTAATTACCCCTTTCACTTCCGGAAAAATGCAAACACCACCCAACTGCAAGAGGCAAAGAACCTCATGAGCCCCCGCATCAGTCTGCCGTAAGGCATCTGCGGTAAGTTAGTGCATCTGCGGTAAGTTAGTGCATCTGCGGGTGCTCATGAGGTTCTTTGCCTCTGACTAACCCTATTCATATCCGTGGGATTATTCGGTTTTGAGTTAAAATGTGTCCTTTAAATTAAAAAAAAATTAAAATTAAAAAAAGATCTTGCTTCGGCACCAGCAGTGAAGAGGTTAAAAGTAAACGATTATAAATGAACACGTCGATCCATCTCCCATACAATATGATCGGTCCTGAACGTTGCCCTAACTGACAAATCCTGAGCTTTGACAAATTTAACCAGCGCGTGAAAACGTAACAAAAACAACGTGGCAAAACAAAAGCACGCCAAAAGGCTGCGTCGTAACAAATCTGGAGGAGCTGCCGGTTACGTTAGTACAGTTAATATCTGTTGTGTCGAGGGTGACATTCAGAAGCGTAACTGAGCCTTGCTGTACTTGGAATGGAACGACTTTAGGACTGCAACTGCCCGTGGATACCTGCAACAAGCGTACTTCGAAAATATAGATATCTGGTTAGCAGTGTCAATGTATTAAATATTTGGCATTCAATAATAATAATAGTAATAATATATAACTGTTCAATAGCGTAATATCCCCACATGAAAGGCTCAGTGAGCTTTACATCTTGATAATTTAACTAACTGAAATTAACTAAGTAAAGTACAGACAGCATACAAATACACTCGTTCATAAGTACAAATGCACATACTAAAATAACAAACATAAAACATGTCAAGAACCTGATCAGATATAGAGAAGGGAAAACGTATCAATCCGGCATTTCAAAGGCCAGATTAAAAAAAAAAAAAGTATTTAATTCAGAATAATCAGAGTCTAGACAATACAGGTATCTGGCGGTTAGCGAAGTGAGTGTGAAGTAAATATTTAATACACGCGTACCAAATAATATTGAATACATACATTATTATATTCAGACGGGTGAGAGTCCAGAGAATGATCCACGTGACCGACGTGATGCACGTTCCGATTCATTCAACTCATTCGCGGCGAACCGCATCCGGATACGCGGCTTAAAGCCGCGTATCCGGATGCGGGTTCCACGCGAATGAGTTAATTTGACTTCGCACTATAACAGGTCGGATATAACCCGACCACATTCTGTTACTTCGCTTGTCCCCACAAAGGTCGGATATAACCCGACCACATTCTGTTACTTCGCTTGTCCCCACAAAGGTCGGATATAACCCGACCACATTCTGTTACGTCGCTTGTCCCCACAAAGGTCGGATATAACCCGACCACATTCTGTTACGTCGCTTGTCCCCACAAAGGTCAGATATAACCTGACCACATTCTGTTACTTCGCTTGTCCCCACAAAGGTCGGATATAACCCGCCCACATTCTGTTACTTCGCTTGTCCCCACAAAGGTCGGATATAATCTGACCACATTCTGTTACTTCGCTTGTCCCCACAAAGGTCAGATATAACCCGACCACATTCTGTTACGTCGCTTGTCCCCACAAAGGTCAGATATAACCCGACCACATTCTGTTACTTCGCTTGTCCCCACAAAGGTAGGATATAACCTGACCACATTCTGTTACTTTGCTTGTCCCCACAAAGTTTAGATATAACATCAAGAAAATGTGTGGCTCCCCGTCACTTTTTTTCTGTTCGAATTTTTGTTTTTTTTAAGCTAGAGAAAGACAATCTTACCAGGAGTCGGTAGTACCCAGGCAAAAGTAGCCGCCAATATTCCCCTTGCCGTGTCGTTGTGGAGTGCACCATCTCCCGTCCCTGTACAGTCACTTTTGCCCCTTCCACCGCGTTGTTGTTTTTGTCCTTCACAATACCCTTCACACCTGTGTACCAGAAAAGAAAATGTACATTAAAAATAACATTCAACATGTGTTACAAGTACAAGCCAGGCCAGGCGTTTTTATGCGGTTTTAGAATGTGGTAGACTTTTATGAACGATCGCGGGGTCTTAAAAGATGAACTCTATTTTATCAAAGTTAATAGACGTAGTTCCGAAATGAGAAGTAGTTCAGTCAAAATTGCGCCTGTTTCGAGGAAAACGGATTAAAAGCCCCACAAACATGCTATATTGCACGTTTGTCTGGAATTTTAATCCACTGTTTATGTATATATCCCATGTTCGGCCTGGCTTTTAATCTACTGTTTTCGTCGAAAATCGTGCAGTTTTGACCTACATCTCATTTCGGAAGAACGTCCATTTTAAGCACGAAAACAGACAGGTCATGTGACGTTGTTCAATCAATCACTGACCACAGAAACTGAAAAAAAAAGACGCATTGATTCGAGGATCCCTGCAACCTGTTCCCAACGCAAAGAACGATTAACTCATTTGGGACCCGCCGCATCCGGATTCGCGGCAAAAAGTCGCGTATCTAGATGCAGCACGCCTCGAATGTGTTAACTCAGCAAACGGCCAAGCACATATGCACGCAGTCCTACCAAGCACACCAAGCACACCAATAATGGCCTCCATGAAGTAAGCCAGTAAAGGGTCTCGGTCAGTTTGGCTCTGTAAGTAAAACAAGCAAAGTCTGGACCAGTAAGCAAGTGGACCCCGGGCCGCCATCGGCCAGAGGACACTTTGCTTGCTTAAAAGACTCCGCCCCCCCCCCCACCCCCCACCCCCACCTCCTCCCGCCCAGAGTATCCTAAAGCGTACCTATGTTGACCTGCATGAGATAAGCCAACAATGGGTCTCGGTCAGCGTCCCAGAACGCCCGTAGTGATTCAGCAGGAGGAAACTTGCAGCAGGACAGCTCCAGTGTGATCTCGTAGCAGCCGGCATATATGTAGTTGAAATCCTGCATGCCACCTTTAAAAAAAACAAATCATATTAAATAATAAATAAATAACTGGATAAGTAAATAAATAATAAAACAAACAAACACATAATTAGTTAATCATAAATATACAAACTAACAAATTAACATAAAATAAATAAATAAATAAATTTAAAAAAGAACAGAAAAGTAATAAAAGTTATTCCACTTGCACATGCCTTAATAAAAAAGAAAACAAGTTCTGTTTGAGAGCTGGTCTGTGATTTTGGACCTTACGGCTCTACAAAGCCGTAATGTCTAAAATCACAGACAACCACACAGTTTCACGCCTTTGATGCGGTTCTATGGAGAGGGACAAGAATGTATCTCACACATGGCATGAACACGCATAAATACGACACATCATTTGCCTGGACCTTACGGCCCTGACTTTAGGTAGCGATTTCTTTTCTTGTCTGTATATCCAGATTGAAAATTTAATAAATTGTGATGAAATTGTCCTTTTCTCAGCGTATGCTTTTCTTTGTTGGGATTTTTTTTTCACTTCAAGGTCAAAAACCTCACACATAACTTACTTACTTCTGTCACTTTTTTTTTTCTTCTTCCTCAAATTGGTTCTGTTCGATCTCTTCTGTAAAAAAAAACCCACTCTCCCCACCAAAGCGATATGAGCATTCTACCACAGGATGGATATCTTCTTGGCTTGGCTTCGCGAACGAAGATTCTATAGGGCTTGCCCACGTCGTCTGCAGGCATTTTCGTGACTGCGGAGGCCAATCCGGGACAGGCAGGTTCGACCGCAGTGGCTGCAGGGGAAGGTCTGGTCAGGGTTCTGAGTTACGACAACTCTGTTTTTTTCTCCTGAGCCGCTTGTCCTTGAGGTTAGCTCTGCGAGAGTCCTCAAAGGAGACGGCTGCCTTGTGAATGGTGGAGCGCCAGGTGTCACGGTCCGCAGCAAGCGAAGACCACTGGCGGTGGTCGATTTGGCAGGCACTAAGTGACTTCTTGAGACCGTCTTTGTATCTCTTCTTTGGTGCCCCTCTGTCTCGGTGTCCAGTGGCGAGCTCGCCGAACAGAGTGATCTTGGGTAGGCGATGATCCTCCATCCTGGAGACGTGCCCCGCCCAGCGAAGCTGTGTCCGCAGGAGCAAAGCCTCCATGCTCAAATTTTCCGCCTGTTCAAGGACCTCGACGTTGGTGACATAGTCACTCCAGTGAATGCTGAGGATGGTACGCAGGCAGCGCTGGTGAAAGCGTTTGAGGAGCCGTAGTTGGCTGCGGTAGAGGGCCCAGGACTCGGAACCGTACAGCAGGGTGGTGAGGACGACAGCTCTGTACACGCTGATCTTGGTGCCTTTTTTCAGATGCTGATTGTGCCACACCCGCTTGAATAGTCGCCCGAAAGCACTGTTCGCTTTTGCCAGCCTGTTGTCCAGCTCCTTGTCCAGCTTGGCGTCTGACGTGATGATGCAGCCGAGGTAGGTAAACTGGTGTACAGACTTCAGTAGCATCGCCCTCCCCACATCACCATCGGCGAGTCCGAAAGGATGGATATAGGCGCTATACAAATGAACATCGTCAACATCATCATCATCATCATCGTCGTCATCATCATCACACTGCGCCAAGGTCAAGAATCAGCGCACAAACAATGAGCTCAGTCTCACCTGTCAGGGCGTACCACTTGGCGCCGTTTGTGATGCCGTCCGTGAAATTGTAGTCAGGGCAGGCTAGCGGCTTGGTCATGGTCGGATGCATGAGGGAATACGTCTTGGACAGGTAGACAAACACATCTTCATCTGGAGATGGATTGGCTTCGGCGCTTGCCGTTGGACCCGCTAAAATATAAAAAATATATATGTTAACCCATTCAGCCCTGACAGTACAGCAGGAGATGGGTCGACCGTGACAATTCAAGGGTAGTGCCAGTTTAGCTTGGCGCCTGTCGGCGCCAAGCTAATCTGGCACTACCCTTGAATTATCATGGTCGATCCACCTCCTGCAACAGATGCATAGTCGTTAGATGACGCCTCCAAAACTTGGGAAATACGTGCGTCGGGCTGAATGAGTTAAAAAATTATAATGATGATCTAATGTATGCTGGCCTGGACACACATACTGAGGTGAACGTGAGCACAGAGGCTAACCCCTTTACTGCTGCTGACGATACCGTTCGGCAGAAAAGACGCGTACCTACGGGTCTTTTCCGCCGAAAGGTATCGTGAGTAGCATTCAATGGGTTAACTAGAAGTTGAAAAGATTCCCTTTGCTTATTCTTTCCATTATTCGCGTACTTTTGTTGTGTTTATTAGTTGATTTAAGTAAAGACAAGTACAAAAACGTGTGTGATTATTTTAAAGTATTTCTAATTTGACATAGTTGATAATTATACAGTATTTCTTTCCATTATTCGCGTACTTTTGTTGTGTTTATTAGTTGATTAGTTGATTTAAGTAAAGACAAGTACAAAAACGTGTGTGATTATTTTTTAAAGTATTTCTAATTTGACATAGTTGATAATTATACAGTATTTCTTTCCATTATTCATGTACTTTTGTTGTGTGTTGATTAGTTGAGTAGTACTTGATTTTAGTAACTTCAATATACGAAAAAGGTAGAAATGCCAAATTCTTCATCCGTTCACATATAAAGTTCTTTGTTTATTCTCTCTCTCTCTCTCTCTCGATCTTTAGGTGATGTGTGTGGAAATCTCTCTCTCTCTCTCTCTCTCTCTCTCTCTCTCTCTCTCTCTCTCTCTCTCTCTCTCTCTCTCTCTCTCTCTCTCTCTCTCTCTCTCTCTCTCTCTCTCTCTCTCTCTTTATTTTCATTGCTTTTGCACTGACAGTAGTTACAAATTCTGCAACGCCAGTGTTGGGTTGGGTTTTTTTTTTTAATTTTAAAATTTTTTATTTTAACTCATTCGGAATACACCACTGTGTGAAATAAGTTCGATTAAAATAGTTCATTGGTAGTGCCAGAATAGCTTGGCGCCTCTAGGCGCCAAGCTATTCTGGCACCACCCTTGAACTAAAGCCATTGGTCTATATCTTTATCTGTAAGTACTATGTAGCTTGCATATGGCAGTGTACAAATTTGAAGCTTTTAGCCTCAGTATGATATGGGTTAAATAAATAAGCCAACTACTGTGTTCGCTAATTTTTTTCCTGCATTTTATTTTTATGATGCATTTAACAGTTTGCTTTCCCGTCGTGGTATGTTTTGTATACAGGACAGCTGGTGAGACAGGCGGCGTTGAGTTGCCTATCCTGCAATAAAAGATGTATCATCATCACCATCACCATACCTCTCTCTGTCTCTCTCCGCTCTGTCTCTGTCTGTATCTGTATCTGTCTGTCTCTCTCTTTCTCTGGCCTTAATTGCCTGCTCGGCGTTAAACCCAAATAACTAACTAACTCTCTCCCTCTCTCTCTCAGTCTCTCTCCCCCCCCCCCCCTCTCTCTCTCTCTCTTCTTTCCTTCACCAGCCCCCTCCGCCACGCAGTACAAACCTCCAAGGAAATTGTCAAAAGGATAGTTAGCCACTAAGGCACCGCCGTGTAGATTTGCCGATAGTACGAACTGTGTGCCGTGTATCCAGTTCATGATCGCCCGGGTCTCTGGCTGCATGGGGTTCGTGTTTGGCACGAAGAAGTCCGGAAAATTCCGATTGAGATCGTAGCTGTTGGCATTGTCTCTGAAAAGGCAAACCGTTACACGGACACCAGATCAGACAAATTAACCCCTTCAGTCATTGACACCAGACTGCGTTTATCAAATCATTTTAAGTGAAACGTCGACGATCCCATAACCGTCAAGGTATATGGCTACAAATGCGTTTCAGCAAGAGGTATACATCCTCATGAGCCACCGGAACTGCAGGGGCTCATGAGGATCTATGCCTCTTGAAGTTGGATAGTGTTTTCTCAGCAGTGGTGGTGTTAACGATAGATTGTTAAACGACAGATTAAGTGTTTAGAAAATCGTAGGGGTCCTAAAATGACTTCAAACATACTAAACTTGTCTTCGTGTTACTGAGCAGAACACCAGAAAACAAACAAAAGCATCCATCAAAGACTGGTCATCTTATTGGTTATTTGTGTTTGTCGCTTTGAATCTGTGAACTATCTCTCAGCGAAAAGCTTCAGAGAAAGACACTTTTTTGATGTTCGGTATATATAAACTCATATGCGTTCTGTGATATAATACGGGAACCCAATGCTTACAGTCGTAACGTCCCTTATCACAGACCAGCAAACAAATGAACCAGGGGCCAGTTGCATGAGCGAGCTTAGTCCGGCACCAGCCACTAAGCAAGGTGCGCCGATAGCGGCGCACCTTGCTTAGTGGCTGGTGCAGGACTAAGCTCGCTCTTACAACTGGCCCCTGGTCCGCATCAACCCGAAAGCTCCAAAAGACCAGACCAGGTGTGCGTGAAAGTCTCGGCTAGGTCTACACTAGAAGTCTTAGCTATTATGATAGTAGGCCAAGATTGCTGGCTTAAACCTGGCCGACGGTTTCTGTCTTCTTTCACACATACCACTCCAGAACATGAAACAAGCAGCCCCCAGTCCAAACAACCCCCTCTACACACCTGCCATAGATGTCGTCGCAGTCCGGGGCGATGGTGGCGGTGGCGTAACCGTCCGGGTTCAGGGAAGGAAGGATATGTACTGTGGAGGTGTTGAGGAGGTGGGTCACGTTCTGCAGGCGTCCGTAATTTGTCACCAGGTACTCCACAAAGTGAAGTAGGTCCTCCCGGCCAACAATCTGAGAATCACACCCCCCCGTACCATTTGCCGGTGTACTCCCCGATAGACTCACTCTGAGAGTACGCCACAAGTACACTTCTATTCAAATGAGATGCGAGTGGGTCTGGCTAAGTATCACTCCCGTTTATTGAATTTTGTCTGTTCAGGAACAAAGACTGAGCACAATGAGGGCGGAGGGGATGGGGGGGGGGGGGGAGGGGGTGGGGTGGGGGCGGGGGTGGGGTGGGGTGTCCTAATATCGTAATTAGACTTCTTTCGGTTCTACGGATTTGTGACTGACATGCTATGTTTATCCCCGGCCGTGATCCGTGATAGAAGTAATCGTCGTTAAACTTGGAAACCTAAATAAGATCTTTCTGATTCGTGAACAAGTCATTGATATCTCGAGAAACATGAAAGGTTTAGCGCGCTGGCGTCTAGCCCATCCCCTCCCCCAGTCGCTTGATTTTTAGGTGTCTCACCCCCCTCCCCAAATATCCCCCTCCCTACCTTTATAAGTATTATTTCAGCCCTGACACATTCTAACCCATTTAGCCGCGACACACTACACCAGGCGATGGATCGACCATGCCAATTCAAGGGTAGTGCCAGATTGCACTATAATAATAATAATAATAAGCGCATTAAATAGGCGCTTTATCCCAATTGAAAATCGACTCAAAGCGCCGCCGCGAACTGAACCCAACAAGCACGCTCACGTGAATCACGCGCATTCACTCACACACTGTACATAAACACAGAACATTCACGTGGTGCTAAGGGCAAGCTCAAGCGAGCTACTGAAGTTTTTGGAAATTCAAAATCGTTTGTATTTGAAATTTTGATTAAGTGGGCTGAAGCTGCTACCCTTGAATCATCATGCAACTGGTACATAGTCGGTAGGTGACACCTCCAAAATTTGGGATACGTGGCCGCGGGGTTAAATGGGTTTATACGATACGGAATCGACCATGAAATTGCTTGGGTAGTGCCTCTAGGGACACAGCTCTTCTGGCACCATCCTCATGGTCGATCT